>JAWPHD010005311.1:0-166253 GCA_037043455.1 Cyrtodaria siliqua | reverse complement strand
CTAGTATGTAGCCGTACGTAGGTACATGTACTCTTTTATTTATTCAGATGTATCACAGTAAATACAGGCTGGTTAATGTACAGTGTTATTTCTATATTAACCGCTGTTTCAGACATCCCCCGAGTCTCCAGGTATATTCATCCTACTGCAGAAAGTGTTCAAGTCTCAACCCTCCAGTGAACTACAAAGGTTGGCAGAGGAACATGGACTCACAACAGAAGAGTTTGAGGTTGACACATTTTGTTATAGGTACCATACTCACATAAAGATGAACATTTTGTTTAAGGTCTCACACTCTCATAAATGTGCACATTTTCTTTCATGTCTCACTCTCATAAACATGCACATTTTCTTTAAGGTCTCACACTCTCATAAACATGCACATTTGTTTTAGTGTCTCACACTCTCATAAATTTGCACATTTTGTTTTAGGTGTCACACTCTCATAAACATGCACATTTTGCTTTACTGCCTCACACTCTCATAAACAGGCATATTTTGTTTAAGGTGTCACACTGACATAAACATGCACATTTTGTTTTAGTGGCTCACACTCTTATAAACATGCACACTTTATTTTAGGTGTCACACGGACATAAACATGCACTTTTTGTTTTAGGTTTCTCACACTCTCATAAACATGCACATTTTGTTTTAGTTGTCACACTGACATAAACATGCACATTTTGTTTTAATGTCTCACACTCTCATAAACATGCACATTTTGTTTTAGTTCTCACACTTACATAAACATGCACATCTCACACTTACATAAACATGCACATTTTGTTTTAGGTCTCACACTCACTGTCATTTTTTATGCTGACACATAACTGTCAACTTGCCAAATCTATTGGCCATTATTATGAAATCATTACGTTATTTTCCATGAGCTTTTTTTTTGGCAAAATAAAACATTATTTTGTATGTAAAACAGTGGCACGAGGAAATGCAACACAGTCTGCCTCTTAATATTCGTCATTAGAAACTGAAATACTACCCTTAAAAAAGAGGTGCAGGAGAGCTTTTGACATCTCTGACATCTTAGGTGTTAACATCAAATATCATATATTTATTTTTGTCAACAAAAACCTAAGCAATGTAAAAAAAACAACAGCATATTTGTAGTAAATAAATTACAGATTTGTGGCCTTTGTTGAAATAAGAATTTGCATTTCCAAACCCCCATGTGGTTGCCGGGGTAGAATACATCCACTGCAAACTCACAAACACATTGTCACATGCAGAGGGGTAGGTCTTTATCATGACACCATGTAAGCAAATGTGGAAACGTGGCTCCATCGTAAATGGAGTGTCTACTATAGAATTTGCAGCAACTCTGCAGTTCTGAAGGTAAGAAGGTTCTAGGCCCATTCTCCATATTTTATCTTGATGTAAATGGAGGATGAGCCTGGCGTGTTCATTCTTGTTAGGAGCCAGATAACTGTTCATTTGTTAGAACCCAATTCAGTTCAGTTCAGTTGTTTTTTCCACTAATTTTTTTTATAGACTATAGTATGATAGATTGAAACCACAACTGGTGTATAGGTTATATCAAGATAGTCTAGGAAAATTTAAACATTTCCATTATACTTTAATATTTGACTCAGAATTATTGTTTCTGGTCTTGTTTCTGGTCATGTTACTCTGAAAACCTTTTTATTCTTAAAAGAAATAATGGTTATTGCTTTTTAGGCATTGCTGATCTATGCTGCTGCATTTTACTCCAATATGGGCAATTACAAAGCCTTTGGTGACAGCAAGTTCATTCCAAATCTTCCAAAGGTAGGTACAGGAAGATAAAATATATACTTATTTGTTAATTTAGCAAAAGTAGGTACAGACAAAGTCGCCTTTTGCAAACATTCGCAATTCGCTGTAATGTACACATCCTAGTCAGTCATCGTGTCAACAATTAACACCCTCCTTTAACTGGTGTAGAAGAAGTTCAGGTTATTCATTTATGTTTTTGAAAGCTGTTGCTGTAATGTTCATTTTGGTGTATTTGGCCTTTTGACCTGTCACTGCAAATTGATTAAACATCTGGATTTGAACATCATCCTTCAACTGGTGTAACAGGGAGTTTAGGCTACGAGGAAACAATAAAAATACATGCTGACCGCATATGGCCACAAGTTCCCTCCCCTGGGGAGGAGGGTCTGTGTATAAATGGTAAAACCTATTCATTGTGGTATGTGTATATGTCATTACTAATTCAGTGTAAGACATGTCATTAACAGTATCAAATCCCAAAACCTGTGCCATATTGTATGCCTAGGTCATTACTTATAGCATGTAAGAACTTCCATTAAAAGTTATTTAAATTTGCGGCTTTTAATGTAAGGGCTATTCCATTAAAACTTACATAGGACCCCAGGAAGGCACTTTTTAAATTGAACACCAACACATAGATGCAACACAGAGCTTAAAAAAAACAAATTTCGGAAACAGGGTTCACCCATAGATGTTTATTAAATTTCCTTCCTGGGGTCCCAGGTATGTTTTATTGGAATAGCCCTAAAACACAGGTGGGCCTGCTTATTATGTGACACTTATGTAAAACATATAAAATTCACATTTAGATGTTTTCTCTGTGTATGGAAGAGAGATATACAATATGATATGTTTTTCTTGTTTTGCAGAATAAGTTTCAGGCTGTGGTTATGGGAAGCTCGGCGGCCAGAGCTGATCCTAAAGGTATCAAGGCATTATGGGAATCTGTGTCGACCAGAATGTACTCTCTTGAGGACAGGCAGAAGGAATTGGGGCTAGGAGAAAAGGTAGACTGTTTTTGTTCTGCTTTTTGAAGGAATCAATTTAATAAATGTTATGAATTAATTTTCAGCATAGCGTCATACAGGAATATTCTGTACCCACCAGCAGCAGTACTCTTGTTTTAATTAGTTCCTACCGGTTTCTACACGAGGAGATTATAGTTTTGCTCTATGCCCGAGGTGCCCACCTTGTGGATTCTCACACAACCATGTCTGCTGGTAGCAGTGAGCTCAATGCTAAACTTAATAGTGCTGCCACACTGGAATACCACACCATAGACATATGACATGATACTCCACCCAGTCACATTATATCAACACCGGTCCAACCAGTCCAAGAACTACCCTTTATATGCTAATATTTACATGAAGTTTTTGTTATGACCACGTTGGGGATCGAACCCATGACCTCCTGCATTCGAGGTGGATGCTCTACCACTAAGCCAGCACCACTCGCTGAGGAACTATTAACCTCGCACAAACATTCTTCCACAATCTTTGGATGCCTCTTCTATGACAACTCCCCATCAAGTTAAGACCAGAATGAGTCATTTACTAAGGGCTAGTCAATTAAAACATACCCGGACCCCAGGAAGTCAGTTTAATATACATCTATGGGTGAACCCAATTTTCAGAAGTTCGATTCTTTATACGAAATGTTGTGTCTATGGGTGGGTGTTCAATCTCAAAAGTGCCTTCCTGGGGTCCCATGTATGTTTTAATGGAATATCCCTAATAAGAAAAACACAGGAATTGGTGATTACATTTATTTCTTTTAATTTCTAGAATGAAAGAAAATCTGACACAATATATGATACATCAGGGTCTTCCACATGATTTTTTTAAGGGATAGGGGGATTTGCGCGATCGACGAATGGGGATGGGCGCGGGAAGGGGGATGTCCCCCTTCTCGCACAGATTTATTTTTTTACTGACCAGTGAAAAGACGAGATTTGGCATATATCTAGTATCATAAGAAATGAAATAAAAAAATAATAAAAACATATTTTTTGATGTAAATTTATTGTTTTATTCATCTATTTATCAATAAAAACAACAATCAGCCATACAATTTACATTAGCCACATCATTCATAAACATTAACTACATCACTCCGAGTCTCAACACGTCATCACAGTGACGATCTCCTTGTTCTCTGTGAGTGCGTCATCTACCGCTCTGTTAAAATCAAAGTCATCCAGAGTTGGACCATCCATGCAGATTAAGAGAAGGCTGTTGAGGGCGTTGTTCGACAGGTTGCATCTGTGTGTTGTCTTTACCCTCTTCAGTGTGGAGAAACCCCTCTCACAATCTAAAAAGAAAAGTGTTTTTTATTGTACAGTTAATATAAAAAATATGTTAAAATGAATATTGTCATGATCTGTTAATAATGATATACATGCAGCTCCAAATAATTATTTAATAAAACAGTAATTGCTTTTAATAAATATTGTATCATTTTATAAAACTATCCTACCTGCTGTGGAAGTTGGAAGCAAGAGCCCTATTCCCTCATACCCACTAGACTCAGGCTCAGACTCATTTAAATCACAAACTCTTTTAACACTTAGAGTCCTAGTAACAAATTTATCCATAATTCAATTCACTATGAAATCAAATGCACTGAATGAATTGCATAAACACAATGTGAAGAAGCCTGCATCAAGACCTGTTTATATTAAGTAAAATAACAATGGAATTGCTCATTATCTGAGACATAACTAATTGTTAAAAAGCAGACAGCCAATAAAACAATTCAATTACTTACCATAATTATTTCACGGTTCTGGTTACGCTCCAAAACACCGCTACACACAGTCCAGCAATCCAATATAGCCGCCCTTCGTTATGATCATCATTCTGTTAACACCAGCTTAATTGCATCCTTTAAATCATTTATCCATAACTGGACCCAATTAATTCAAACACCATCATCTTTAATCTTATCTCCAACGTCTGCCGACTATCGAAACAATAAACAACATGCCACTAACTTTTAATCCAATTATGTACACATGCGGTCTATCTGTGTGTATTTCACAGCTGTTACAGCCACTGACACTTTATCGATCGATACCTGAGTCGCTTGACTGCATACACAATTTATAGACGTGTAGTAAAGTGTTTATTGGGAAACTGAAGGGATAGCGCAGTAAGATCAAAGGATAGCGGCACAATTAAGGCATAGCGGGACATTCCATTTTGGAATTAAGGCGTAGCGGGTGCGCTATGCTTAAATGGCCTGTGGAAAACCCTGTACATGTATATTAAAGTTTTCATTGTGAATGATGTTTGTTTTTGCAGGGAACGACCACCTATGTCTCAAGTAACTGTGATCTCCAAGATGCCGAGGTGGCCCAAGAGTTCCTCAATTCCAAGGACCTGAGCGCCTATAATACCCGGCTGTTCAAGAAGGCCAGTACCCCGGATGGCCAAGTGGAATATGAAATCAGGTTGGCGTCAGTTGAAACGGGAAGTATGGGCATCTATATTAATACATCTTTATGTTCTCTTTTTGCAAAACAGATTGTTACATTGTTATTGCTGAGTATTTGTTGAATATGCCTTAGATTATGTGATGTACCAGAATCCTCGGTACAATGTATTGCGTTTTAAACATAGAATGGATTATGAAAAATTCTTATTGGCCAAACATTATTAATGTCAGTCCAAATTGTGCATAGAATACTTAGAAATAAATTGTTAAAACTAAACTGGCATCCTTGTCTGCATCTTCGTCCGGGTTTAAGTTTATGTATGTAAGCTTGTATCTCCGAAACTACTTTACATAATGGATTTAAAATTTACACATGTATTATTAAAGCATCATTAGACAACATCTTGCAGCCAGGTTCTACAATTCATGCTTTTATTTAAAAAAATTATGACCCCTTTTATACTTAGAAAATTTGATTAAAGTTTTGTATGCAAGCTTATATGTTGGGAACTACTATACATGGTGGATTGAAAGTTCACATATGTCTTTGGCATCATTAGACAACATCTCACATGTATTCACTTTCATGAGAGAAACAAGTGCCATATTAATATTTTATGCAATTAAGCAAAATTGTGCCCTAAAGTTAGTTTCCTACTAAATAAACAAGTCCTCAAAAGTTGAGCATCTGCACCGATGGGCAATTCTGCTTGTAATGTTTTGTGGCAGTTTGTTGGATGTTTTGATCATTTTCCTACTTTTCAGGTGGTGAAGTGCCTGGTTGTGACAAAAGTTTAATGGGAACGCACCGGTTTACACCAAAGGGCTGGTCACAGCCGGCCAAATTCGAGGTGACCAGGGGAGATTATTCCGCCTTGATGTCTCTTCTTGTACAGAATTTGGAAAAAGCCAAGGTATGTCCATCATGTATGTAATCCACTTTTATGTTTATATTGGTTGGAGACATCGCAACGTTTTTTTGACGGGTTATACAAATGGTCATGCAAGACTTTTCAGTTTTCTAGTAACAGCTTTGCATTGATCAGAAATGTTCTCACTTATCTGAGATATTTTCCTCAGTTTACCAAGGTTAACGTCAGAAGAATCTTTCATGGGTATCCGGTTCATATAGGAAATTCAAACCCTTAATGTCTTTGAGAATACTCTTTCCAGAATATGAAATGGCATAAAACATGGATATCTTTATTTGGTATGCAACAAAAATCAGTCCGCTTCTAGAACTAAAACAGTTAAATTTTGTTGAATGGCTCATCAACACATTTTATTTTCTTTAGAGCCCCTCAAAGAAAGGGAAAGAATACATATGAATCTGTAAACCTGCTCTAATTTTTGTGTCGCCTTTTCGAAGAAAAATGGGATACACAGGGATCACTTTGTCATTCGTCAGTCCTAGCTTACAAATCAATACTTCGGTGGCTAGGAGAACAATAGAGAACAAAAGATGCTATTCATTCCATTCCTGTTATGTGGTTAAAAATTCTGTTGCGTGGCTAGAAGAACAAAAGAGTGAAAAAGGTGTAGCCACATAAATACTGATTCGTTAGAACGTTCGTCAGTATGTCCGTCCGTCAGTCCGTCCCGAAAGCTTAACGTTGACTATAACTTTCTCATTTCTTGATATTTCTTCATCAGACTTTATACCCATCATGACAACTTAGACATGACCATACTAAAATATAATGGTCAAGGTCACACTGAAGGTCATTATATGGGTTCAATACTCTTTTTTTTCTTTTTCTTCACTAAAACTTAATGTTTGCTATAACTTTCTCATTTCTTTATATTTCTTCATCAAACTTTCAATATATACTCATCTGAACAACATCGACATGGCCATACTAAAATATAAAGGTCAAGGTCACACTGAAGTTCATTATATGGCTTAAATACTCATTTTTGTCTTGCCTTTTCGAAGGAAAAGGAGACCTAGGTGTTGCTTTTCCGGCACCGGCGGCGGCAACATTCAAGTTTTGCGTTTAGGTCATTTTCTCACAAACTGTATACACTAGACCTTTCAAACTTTGCTTATAGTTGTATCTTGGGTAGTACATCGCAACGTGGCAAAGCAAATGTAGAAGTGACCTTGACCCTCCAAGCAAAGGGCAAATAATAATTTTTAGGTTCAACTTTTGCGTTTAGGTCACTTTTCCACAAACTGTATGCACTAGACCTTTAAAACTTTGCTTATAGTTGTATCTTGAGTGGTACACCGCAACGTGACAAAGCAAATGTGAAAGTGACCTTGAACCTCCAAGCAAAGGGCAGATAACTTAATAATTTTACCTTCAACTTTTGCGCTGAGGTCAATTTCGCGCAAACTGTATGCACTACACCTTTCAAACCTTGTTT
Organism: Cyrtodaria siliqua; assembly: GCA_037043455.1. Classification (NCBI taxonomy): domain Eukaryota; kingdom Metazoa; phylum Mollusca; class Bivalvia; order Adapedonta; family Hiatellidae; genus Cyrtodaria; species Cyrtodaria siliqua. The sequence goes on along the minus strand of JAWPHD010005311.1, from coordinate 158,672 downwards.
ATAGTTGTATCTAGGGTGGTACATCACAATGTGACAAAGCATATGTGGATGTGACCTTGTCTCTCCAAGCAAAGGGCAGATAACCTTATAATTTTACTTTCATCTTTGGCAATTAGGTCACTCTTTCACAAACTGTATGCACTAAGACCTTTCAAACTTTGCTTATAGTTGTATCTTGAGTGGTACATTGCAACGTGACAAAGCAAATGTGAATGTGACCTTCACCATCCATGCAAGGGCAGATAACTTTAATTGTTACATTTACATCACTTTCTCATGAACTATAATTATGCACTAGATGTTTTAAACCTGATTTATAGTTTAATCTTTGGAAGAAAAAATATTCTATTTTGACATAGTTGTGTCTTGGGTAGTGCATCTTTTTGGACGCATGGGTTTCATCTATGACCGTGACTTACTTTTTGAAAAAAAAATTGTGTTAACTCCGTGTTTAGCAGGAAGCATTGCTATGATTGCGTTTTTTTTTCGGTTCGTTGATTTTTGATGGAGTTATGGGCCCTTGACATTTTTACTTTTAAATTTCTTGTCAGCGCTACTCCTCCTAAATGCCATTCACTGGACCACATAAGCCCCTAGGACTTAAACAAACTGCACACAGTGAAGCAAAATTAGTAAAGTTCTAAGTAGTCCAATGTCATACACCGCTGGCTGCAGAATGTCCATTACAAGATCATTCAGGTGGAACTTTAAGTGAGAAATAGAAGTGTGTTGTAATGCGATATAGGCGTCTCTTAAGCTTGGACATAAGATAATTGGAAATATCTCCACACAAAATTCTTTTCTGGCTCCAATACCTTTATCTAACGCCTTGAAGATATAGTCACTTCAACTTCCTACACTGTCGGAGCCCTTTGAGAGGTATTAAAATCCAATTTTGGCCGTTTTCATCAAACGAAAAATGTGGCTTTGATAATTTGCCTGATAAATGACCATGCATATCTTTTATAGGACTTTGCAGCCAATGAGCATGAAGTCCAGATGTTAGAAGGGTACATCAAGAGTTTCTTCACGGGGTCAATCCCTGCACATAAAGATGGATCGAGATTCTGGATTAAAAACAAGGGGCCAGTTGTGGAAACGTAAGTATTTCTCCTGTAGCAGAAGGAATTCAAACAAGGAACCAGTCATAAGTTCTTGTGTTTTGTTTCTTTCCGTTAAATTAAAAAATAGTTGATAATTTTGCATTGTTTTCTGCACTGTCAGCCAGTGTGAATTTAGGTCAATACATTTGAATAAAATTACCCTTATAAAATGCTGCATCTCGGGGGGAAAAAAACATAGTAAATAAGGTGAACGGAAACACATGCCGATCACTGGAAGTAAACATGTTGACAACATCCATTTACAAATGTTACCAGATGAAAAATGAACAAAATTTGATAAAAGTCACGGTAGTTTTTGTTGTAGTTTGATTACTAATGTCAAATATGTAATGTTTTACTGATATATGTAGCCAACTGTCGTTGAGGGATCATAAACTAAGAGGTTGAGGATACTTGTCATGGAAACATAAGTACTTCTCATTGACTGGCGGACATTCATAATCTCCCTGGCCAGCTTTAATATATTGAATTAGGAGATTTTGTTATCAAACTACTTTTTACGTTACCTACCTTTGAAATACTCCCAAAACTTATCTAAATTTTAGTTACAAGTTGAGTGCCTACTCGTCGGGGGCCACTTTCCGTCACTTGTGTAAACATAAACTAATTTTTCAGACAAGTCTATGTATCCTGACAATTTTTACTCTATTTTCTATTAGGTTACCTCTTCCTGGAAATTTGTTACCAAAGAATTTTGTTTTATATAAATTATCGAAGTTGCACGTGACCTGTTTATAAATAGACTAAAACTGAGAAATCATTTTGTTTACAAGCCCAGTTTCCGTCATGTATTTTATCGAGTGATAGATTCAGCTAGGTCAAGATACAGTAAACTTTTATGAATTAGAAACTTGTTTGCAAGTCTATTCAACAATTTCATTGTAAAAATGGTATGTTTGCATTGTTCCATCAGTCACCTCGATCTTTATAACAGTGCGCCTGGAATCGTCAATGTAATACAATTTTACACTGTAAAGATGGGTAACTCTATGTAAATCAAACAGATACAGGTTGTACAAGTTGCTTCTCTTTGGTGAAACTATATAATCACGGTCTATTTAACTGCGTCCACTGAAGAGTGATAAAAATATGACGTCATTACAGTGTTATTTTTTTAATAGTTTATTATGCGGCAGTATGCGCGCGCATCCCCAACGCCATATAAGGAAGTAAACACATTTTTCGGAGAAATCCCTTTCGTTTTTGTACCGCTTATTTACCTTTTGTTGTTTTTCCTGTTTCCAATCTTCAATTATAAACGTCTGACAATAAGTGACATCGCGTAAGTAATTTGCAGTGTAAAAACGTTTTTTAAATGAGAATGACGGAAACTGGGCTTGGACGGAAACTGGCCTCTGACGAGTATACATAAACATTATTTTATGTTCGCATTCTTATTTAAGCAAAGTTTATTTATCTTCTAGAAGAGTTTGTGGGAGAGTTGGCATGGCAGAGTAGAACTTAAGGTTGATCAAGTATTTCACTGTAGAATGGATTATATATGACGCCATGTGGTTCTCTTGTAATTATAGGGCCATTCTTTTCCAGGCAGAGTCGTAAAATACCCCGAATTCATGTACATTTTGTCATTGTTGTCGTGTTCATTAAAGATCTTCATCATGGTCCCTGTATTTTTTTTGGGCGCTGCTTGAGTTTTGGCAGAAAACAATGCAATCCTGCAATAAATGGATAACAGAACTTGCAGCAATAATGCAGTTCTGCATGTGTGAAGGCCCATTCTTCATATTTTAGTTTTTGCTATAAATGGAGAGTGGGTCGGGAATGTTCATTCCTGTTAGCGCCATATAACCGTTTGTATTGGTTTGCCGTAAAACCCCAATTCAATTGCCGTAAAAACCCAGTTCAATTCTATTTAGTAGCTTGACTATTCGAAGAATAAGAGAGCTTATGTACTCGTCCCAGCGTCGGCGTTGGCGTCGGCGTCCCACATGTAAGCTGTGTTTACCAAATTTTGCCATGGGCTTCCTTATAGCATTATCTTAAGGGCTGCATAAGTAATTATGGTTCCTGTTACCCATGGGCTCCCATGGAACCCAAATTGTGATGGCCCATAAAATGTGAAAAAAAAGGCAGATGAAGGTTTGCGAGTAAGCTGTTGTATATATCTATATCTCTTAAAATATTTTTCTTATGTCACCCAAATTTTGGTTTGAGATTTCTTATGATAGCATTATTCATCTTGTTCATACTTTACCCCCCCCCCCCCCAAAACCCCGAAACTTTATTTTTTTTTAACATTTCTTGTGTTATTTTGATCAATTCTTACACATATATGTTGTGCACCCACCCCTCGAAACCCGATTTCTTAAAATTTATTTTTTTCATTTATATTATGCCCCCGCCCACCTCCCCTTAATCCCCCTCCCCCACCCCTACCCCCTCGAAACCTGATTTTTGATAAATTTATTTTTTCATTTATCTTATGCCCCCGCCCACCTCCCCTTAAGCTGATTTTTTTTCTCCGTTTTCCATCCGATCTTTACCATTACTCTTTTAGTTTATCAATTATACACCTATAGCTATGTTGCACTCACCCACTCACACACACCCACCACAAGGATGTTGTGTTTTTTTGTGTTTTTTTACATAATATTATGTCTGTTGTGTTGTTTTATCAAATCTACACCTATATCAAAAATGGAGGCTGGAGAATGGGACAATGTAAATATTCCTTGTTAAGGGGTTTGGTTGGTGGTGGAAGGTGGTTCTTATCAATCGTCATCTAATTATTTGGATTGGGTTGGGTGGGTGGTGGGGGGAGGGTGCCCATTTAAAAACAAAAAGTAAATATATCTGTGTTATTAGTCTTAAACTGTAATATTCAGATACACAAATGAAAAAAAAATTAAATGCTACAATAAAAAATTGCTAGATTCTCATCCCCCCTTCCCACAAATTTCTTTAAAATGACAGCAATTTTGGATAAAAACTAATAAAATAAAAAATAAAATAAAATTTCACACCCTGCCCAATATTTTACTATAATTTGTTTGAGATTCTAACAATAATTTTATATTGGCCCAAGTTTCTATACCCGCACAACCAACCAACACCACCCCCACATTATTTTAGTCTTGTTTTCTGATGGTATATACTGGCTCTATAAGTTATTGTTCTCTGACAGCTCTTGTTTATTTATAAAATATTGTTTAAAAAACTTATGACATACCTACCTTCTTACAGGTATATTGGATTCATTGAGTCATTAAGAGACCCATTTGGTGTTCGGGGAGAGTTTGAAGGTAAGTCTTGTTGTTGAACCACCATTATTATATTGCTTTCACAAAACGAAATGTGGGCTATATAGGAATCACGTTGTCCATTGCGTCGTGTCGCGTCTCATAACACATTTTTGTCCCATTGCGTCCAGTAACCCGTTTTTGTCCCATTGCACAACACATTTTTATTATTTGCATTTCTCAAACAGTTTTGAATGTGTTGTATGCACCTATACATCACCCATTGTTACATTACGTGATCCGAGTATTAACTTTCATACCCCATCCAACTCCTTCTCCTAGAAGCGAAAATGGGGTTGTCTGGGGTATGAAAGAAAACCTTAAATTTGGCTTATAAAATGTACATGTTGTAAAATCAAAACATTTAACATGTATTTTTAAACAGGTTTTATCACATTTTATCAAGTAAAAAATGTTTTTAAAATGTTTATTGTCGAAATAGCCGTTCTAATATAAGCTTTCCCATCGCTTAATGGAATTAAGGCAGGACCACGTAATGAATTGCCTAATTTATTACAGAATTATGGCCTTTTCTTTGACTTAGAATTTTCCAAGAGGGGGTATTCATCACATTCAGTGATAGTTCTAGTTTAGTATTTTCATGATCTCACACTTATGACATGTTGTGGTACTGTTCAAACTATTATGTATCAAGGAACCATGTATCATATATTTTTATGTACATAAAAGTATAAATACGTATTACACGTGTAATATCCCATCAGACATCACATGATGTCGTGTGATGTTCAGCTAAAACAAAAAACGAGATGGCAGTGTGTATTGTTTTACCAGAATATTGCAAGTTACTTCTTATTATTATGGCTCCCCCACACAAAGTGTGGTAGGGGAGCCATGTTGATTTTGTGCTTTTTGTCTGTAGATCTGTGTCTGTCTGTGTCACAAACGATGTCCGACCAATAACTAGAGAATGGTTGGACCTAGGGTCCTCAACTTGGAAGGATGGTTGGTCATGACAAGTAGATGACCCCTATTGATTTTGGGGTCACTAGGTCAAAGGTCAAGGTCGCGGTGACATTGACTATCAAAACGATGTCCGATCAATGACTAGAGAATGGTTGGACCTAGGGTCCTGAAACTTGGAAGGATGGTTGGTCATGACCAGAAGATGACCCCTATTGATTTTGGGGTCACTAGGTCAAAGGTCATGGTGACCTTCACTATCAAAACGACGTCCGATCAGTAACTAGAGAATGGTTGGACCTAGGGTCCTCAAACTTGGAAAGATAGTTGGTCATGACCAGTAGATGACCCCTATTGATTTTGGAGTTACTAGGTCAGAGATCAAGGTCGCGGTGACCGTGACTATCAAAACTATGTCTGATCAGTAACTACACAATGGTTGGACCTAGGGTCCTCAAACTTGGAAGGATGGTTGGTCATGACCCCTATTGATTTTGGGGTTACTAGGTCAAAGGTCAAGGTTGCGGTGACCTTGACTATCAAACGATGTCCGATCAATAACTAGAGAATGGTTGGACCTAGGTCCTCAAACTTGGAAGGATGGTTGGTCATGGCCAGTAGATGACCCCTATTGATTTTAGGGTCACTAGGTCAAAGGTCAAGATCGCAGTTACCTTGACTATCAAAACGATGTCCGATCAATAACTAGACAATGGTTGGTCATAGGGTCCTCAAACTTGGAAGGATGTTGGTCATGACCAGTAGATGACCCCTATTGATTTTGGGGTCACTAGGTCAAAGGTCAAGCTCGCAGTGACCTTGACTATAAAAACGATGTCCGATCAATAACTAGACAATGGTTGGTCATAGGGTCCTCAAACTTGGAAGGATGGTTGGTCATGACAAGTATATGACCCTATTGATTTTGGGGGTCACTAGGTCAAAGGTCAAGGTCACAGTGACCTTGACTATCAAAACGATGTCCGATCAATAACTAGAGAATGGTTGGACCTAGGATCTTCAAACTTGGAAGGATGGTTGGTCATGACCAGTAGATGACCCCTATTGATTTTGGGGTCACTATGTCAAAGGTCAAGGTCGCGGTGACCTTGACTATCAAATCGATGTCCGATCAATAACTAGACAATGGTTGGTCATAGGGTCCTCAAACTTGGAAGGATGGTCATGACAAGTAGATGACTCCTATTGATTTTGGGGTCACTAGGTCAAATAAAAGGTCATCTTGGTCACTACGTCAGTCACAATGGAGTTTTTCGAGTCATTTCAGAGTGTGGCAACTGTTTTAAAACTGCTGTTACTGCTGTTAAAACATTGTTAGTATTTAGTAAATGTTATTATTATTTCATAATCTCCTTGTGTTGTTACTTTTTCCTGCCTTACTTTCATGGGGCGGGGGGCTTGCTTTTAGAGTCGGAGGTCAATGTCACAGGGATATTGAATATCAAAACGATCTCTGATCAATAGAGAACGGTTGGACCTAGGGTCGTCAAATATGTCTGTTCGGGCGAGTGGGGGAGCCATACGTTTTTGTCCCATGGACAAGAACAATTTCTAGTTGTGATTTAACTATAAAAAAATATGTATTGTGTTCATATCATGTGTAGAAAAATAAAAAACTTGTAGGAAATGTCCTTAAATAATTTTAGGTTTTTACTCACTTGGGTTGTAAAATATAAAATGATTATTATACCTTCTTATATACTTCGTTTAGCGGGGTATACTGGTTTCACCCTGTTCATCTGTCTGTCCGTCTGTAGACGCAACCTTGTCCGCTGCACAACTCCTCTCCCACTGAAGCAAATCTCCTAAAACTTCATGGGTGGACTACAATGAGAGGATGAACCCTATTGATTTTGAGGTCAATAGGTTAAAGGTCAAGGTCTCCGGTCCCCAATAATGAAAAACTTTATCCGCTCCATAACTCCTCTCCCCCTGGAGTAAATCTCATGAAACTTCATAGGTGAACTGCCTGTGGTGAAAGGATGCCCCTATTGATTTGAGGTAGGTCAAAGGTCAAGGTCTTTGGGATCCGATGATGAAAAACCTTTCCTGCACCATAACCTCTCCCCCTGAGGCAAATCTTATGAAACTTGATAGGTGAACTGCTTGTGGTGAGAGGATGACCCCTATTGATTTTGAGGTCAGTAGGTCAGAGGTCAAGGTCACCTTGACCCGGTAATGAGAAACCTTGTCCGCAGTATAACTCCTCTCCCCCTGAGGCAGATCTCATGAAACTGCATTGGTGAGATGACGACCCCTATTGATTTTGAGGTCAGTAGGTCTAAGGTGGTCACCGGCACCCAATAATGAAAAACCTTGTCCGCTGCATAACTCCTTTCCGCCTGAAGCAAATCTAATAAAACTTCATAGGTGAACTGCCTGTGGTGAGAGGACAACCTCTATTGTTTTTGGTTTCTGTAGGTTAAAGGTCAAGGTCACCGGCACCCGATAATGAAAAACTTTGTCCGCTCCATAACTCCTGTGCCCCTGAAGCAAATCTCATGAAACTGCATAGGTAAACCGCCTGTGGTGAGAGGACGCCCCCTATTGATTTTAAGGTCAGTCGGTCAAAGGTCAAGGTCACCGGCACCCAATAATGAAAGACCTTGTCCGCTCCATAACTCCTCTTCCCCTTTAGCAAAGCTTATGAAACTTCATAGGTGAACTGCCTGTGTTGAGAGTACGACCCCTATTGATTTTGAGGTCAGTAGGTCAAAGGTCAAGGTCACCAGCACCCGATAATGAAAATCCTTGTCCGCTCCATAACTCCTCTTCCCCTTTAGCAAAGCTCATGAAACTTCATAGGTGAACTGCCTGTGGTGAGAGGACGACCCCTATTGATTTTGAGGTCAGTAGTTCAAAGGTAAAGGTCACCGGTACCCGATAAAATCCTTGTCCGCTCCATAACTCCTCTCCCACTGAAGCAAATCTCATGAAACTTTATAGGTGAATTGCCTGTGGTGAGAGGATGGCCCCTATTGGTTTTGAGGTCAGTAGGTCAAAGGTCAAGGCCACCATTACCTGATCATGAAAATTCCATTCCACTCAATCTTTACTCAAATGGTAGGGTGGGGAATGGGAGCGGTGACTGGTAGCTGGGATATATTTGTCACCCTTAAAAGGCGACAGCTCTAGTTAAAACACATTTCATATTTTTTGATATGAAATGAAAAGTCTGATAAGATCTTCAATATTCATTATATATTAGAAATTATAGTCAGTGTTTTGAGTGAAAAAAAGGAAATGACATTAAAAAGGTCACCCTAAAAGTGGGATTATCTGTAAATCATTTTTTCCATTATTCTAGGTTTTGTAGCTGTAGTAAACAAAGAAATGAGTGCAAAGTTTGGACAGCTGGTGGACAACGCGGAACATCTCCTTACCCTGATGCCCTGGCCAACAGAGTATGAGAAGGACACGTTTCTCAAACCCGACTTCACGTCCCTTGATGTTCTCACATTCTCTGGGTCAGGAATCCCCTCAGGGATTAACATCCCAAACTGTGAGATGTGTTGATTTGCTTTTGTCTGTGCGTTTATTATTTGTGTACCATTCGTCTCACTTGAAGATCACTCGTTGTCTTCCATTGTTGGTGTTGTTGTTAGATCAGATGTATCACCATGGTTGCTGTAGGCGCACTTGATTTAAAAGTCATAACTTTGTCATTGATGGAAATAAAAAATGGAATTATGTTTAAAAAGTATGTTGACAGGCAACTAACATTCAAAATGGACAATCATTTGTTGTCAGTGCTCCAGATAAGACATTTACAAGCATAATTACGCATATATAGTTAGAAATACTTATTGAAGTTTGAGGTATTGAATGGCAGTCAAATGCCTCCAGCAATTACTAGTAACTAGATGCTTGTAAGAAAAAAAAGGTGGCCTTTTTGTCAGCTGTTTGACACAAATTAATGCCATGTACAAAAAGACAAACAGCTACAATGAATGTATATTTAAGGGAAAGAGGAAATACGCAATATTTTTTATGGTAACGACTAAGAGTAAAACTTCTATATTAATGCTTTGTCCAATGAATGTATATGTATATATAAGGGAAAGATTATACAATGAAATGTTTTAAGAATGAAGAACCTTTGAAGTACACGTTGAATTTAAATAAAGAAAAGATAATAATTTATGAGAACAAATATAAATTATATTAGTCATATTAGCAAAAAAGAAGTAGAATTATTTCAAAAATGTCTGGAAAACACGAAACCGATTGTCTGCATGTAAGTGTAGAGGGAGCATATTAAACCTCCCCTCGTTTGTTCAACGGTTTTTGTTCATCTGAATTTAGTGTCTTCCCTCTACCCTGTGGAGGGTTTGGATGATAATGATAGACAGAAAGTTTGTTCACCAAGACTATGTGTCACAGACTTGAACCAGTGGAGAAATTTTGGTGATAAAATCATTCGAGGTCAAGCGTGCTTGTGGGGGTCAAGGGGCAAGAGAGAGAGTATCTTTTCTGGTCAGTAACTTTTGAAATAGTAATGGAGTTTGAAACAGGAAGGCACTAGAGGATTGCACTATGGCCATCTGTATAACCCCACAGGGGTTGGTATGCACATACAACTCCCAGTCCCTGTCATCAAGGTCACACTTAGGGTCAAAGCTCAAAAGTTGGTATTTTCATCTCCGACATTAATTTTTGAACCAGTAGATGGATGTTTATGATATTTTACGAAGTTAATGTTAACAAGACAGTTACCTTTCGTGATGGCCAAGGTCACACTTAGGGGTCAAGGTCAAACGTTAGTATTCCGTTCAGTGATCATCCATAGGTTGTACCATGTTCTTGTTTGCATATGGAAATGAAACTTGGTTGACTTGCCACTATGTGAGGATATCTTGCAGGCAAAATGTATGACCCTACCTTTAAGGTCAAGTTCATCATTCACAATCAGTTTGAAATTTTCCTGTCCATAAATCACAAACATATAGAGATGAAACTTCAAGACATGCGTATAGTTTTGACATTATGACATGTACCAAATTTATGATCTTTCCTTCAAGGTTGCCCAATGTACCCACACGCACACCTCCTGAATCTCATTAAACAGTTCTGTGTACCAAGCCTATATTCGGGGCAATTTGTTTTGATAGCAAGAGATCTCGGATTCCTTTGTATGCTCTCTGTCACTCTAGTGGCAGATCAGAATAACCTATATAATGTCGTAATGAGCCGTTAAAACAAAAATATATTTTGTTCATGTGTGTAACCTTTCATTTATTGAAATATTGTCACATGATTGCTGGTACATGTTTTCAGACGATGATATCAGACAAGATGAAGGCTTCAAAAACGTTTCACTGGGAAATGTTCTCACAGCTGGGAAGAAGGACACCCTGATCACCTTCCTGTCCGAAAAGGACAAGGTACCACATTGCCTATCAGTTATAATTTCAAGAAACATGTCCTGCATAAGCAGGATTCTAAAGCTTGAATACCTTTGTTAGCACTGAATCAGTTCTGTCCCTCATATATAGATTTTGGTCGCAACAATAAACAAGAGGTCAGTGACCTTGAAGCTCTACTGATAGGTTTTGATAGCTAGATCAGCATTCCTGTTTTTACTATATTCCAAGTTTTTACTATATAAATCTATGTCAACAAAGATGGCCACAGACAGTCATGTCTAATGTTGAATCAAAATAATTTTCAACAAGGACCAACATCGTGTCATGCTGATCATTTTAGAAAAAGTCCCATATCAATATCAGTTACAGTTTTCAAGAATTAGTTGCTACAAATTGTTTTTTAAAAATCTATTTTTAGCCATAGCGGGCATCTTGTATTTTCGGTCGACCTGAAATTTTTCTAGGATCAACTAGACATCAAGAGCAACATTTCTGTTAAGTTTCATGAAAATCCTTCTAATAGTTTCAGAGGAGTATAATCGCTACAAGGTTTTACTATATAACTCTATGTAAACAAAGATGGTCGGTGGCAGTCATGTTTAATGTCGAATCAAAATAATTTTCGACAAATATCAGCATCATGTCATGCTAATAATTTTAGAAAAAGTCCCATATCAATATCACATTGTTTTCAAGAAGCAGTCGCTGCAAACTTGTTTTTTCAAAATCTATTTTACCCGTGACGGCCATCTTGAATTTCACCAAGAGCAACATTCCTGTGAAGTTTCATGAAAAAAGTTTCCACCAAGTAGTTTCAGAGCAGTAGTCGCTACAAGTTTTTACTATATAACTCTATGTAAACAAAGATGGCCTCTGGCGGCCATGTTTAATGTCGAATCAAAATAATTTTTCGACAAGGATCAACATCATGTCATGCTGATCATTTTAGAAAAAGTCCCATATCATTATCACTTACAGTTTTCAAGAAGTAGTCGCTACAATTTTTAGCTAGACTGATCAGATTATTCCGTCGTCCGTCCGTCCGTCTGTCTGTCCGTAAACTTTTATTTGTAGCGACTACTGCTCCGAAACTACTGGATGGATATTCATGAAACTTTACAGAAATGTTGCCCATGAAGTCTAGTTGATCCTAGCAAAAATTCATGTTGATGTGAAATCCAAGATGGCCGCCAAAGCTAAAAATAGATTTTTAAAATACAAGTTTGTAGCGACTACTTCTTGAAAACTATAAGTGATATCGATATGGGACTTTTCTAAAATGATCAGCATGACATGATGTTGGTCCTTGTCAAAAATCGACGTTAAACATGGCTGCCAGTGGCCATCTTTGTTTACATAGTTATATAGAAAAAACTTGTAGCGACTACTCCTCTGAAACTACTTGGCAGATTTTCATGAAACTTTACAGGAATGTTGCTTTTGATGTCTAATTGATCCTAGCAAAATTTCAGGTTGGCCTAAGTTAAAAATAGACTTTTAAAATATAAGTTTGTAGCGACTACTTCTTGAAAACTATAAGTGATATTGATATGGGACTTTTTCTAAAATGATCAGCATGACATGATGTTGATCCTAGTCGAACATTATTTTGATTCGACTTTAAACATGGCTGCCAGTGGCCATCTTTGTTTACATAGAGTTATATAGTAAAAACTTGTAGCGACTACTTCTCTGATACTACTTGACGGCATGTTCATGAAACTTCACAGGAATGTTGTTCTTGATGTCTAGTTGACCCTAGAAAAATTTCAGGCTGGCCGGAAATTCAAAATGGCCACCACATCTAAAAATAGATTTAAAAAAAATAAATTTGTAGCAACTACTTCTTGAAAACTGTAAGAGATATTGATATGGGACGTTTTCTAAAATGATCAGCATGACATGTTGTTGATCCTTGTCGAAATTTATTTCGATGCGACTTTAAACCTAGTGGCCATCTTTGTTTACATAGATTTATATAGTAAAAACTTGTAGCGACTACTCCTCTGAAACTATGGGGCGTCCGTGGCCGAGTGGTTACCATCTCTGACTTGAAATCACTTGCCCCTCACCGCTGTAGGTTCGATCCCTCAGGGGCCTAGGAATCTTTATGTGAGGAAGCTATCCAGCTGGCTTGCGGAACGTCGGTGGTTCTACCCAGGTGCCCGCCCGTGCACAAAAATTGCCCGGAGGGGCACCTGGGGTCTTCCTCCACCAATGGAAGCTGGAAAGTCGCCATATGACCTTAGCTGTTGGTGCGACTATAAAATCCAATTCAGTTCAATTCCTCTGAAACTACTTGACGAATTTTATGAAACTTCACAGGAATGTTGCTCTTGATGTCTAGTTGATCCTAGCACAATTTCAGGTCGGCCGGAAATTCAAGATGGCCACCATGGCTAAACATAGATTTTTAAAAACAAGTTTGTAGCGACTACTTCTTGAAAACTGTAAGTGATATTGATATGGGACTTATTTTGAAATGATCAGCATGACAAGATGTTGATCCTTGTCGAAAATTATTTTGATACAACATTAAACATGGCTGCCAGTGGCCATCTTTTGTTACCTAGAGTTATATAGTAAAAACTTGTAGCGACTACTCCTCTGAAACTACTTGACAGATTTTTATGAACTTCACAGGAATGCTGATCTAGCTATCAAAATCTATCAGTAGAGCTTCAAGGTCATTGACCTCTTGTTGTTGTTTTTTAATCTATTTTAGCCGTGGTGGCCATCTTGAATTTCCAGCCAACCTGAAACTTTGCTAGGATCAATTAGACATCAAGAGCAACATTTCTGTGAAGTTTCATGAAAATCCGTCAAGTAGTTTCAGAGGAGTAATCGCTACAAGTTTTTACTATATAACTCTATGTAAACAAAGATGGCCACTGGCAGCCATTTTTAATGTTGAATCAAAATAATTTTTGACAAGGATCAACATCATGTCATGCTGATCATTTTAGAAAAAGTCCATATCAGTATCACATATTGTTTTCAGAAGTAGTTCCTACAATTTTTTTTTTTTTTTAAATCTATTTTAAAATCATGCAGTAGTTCCAGAGGAGTAGCTGCCGCAAAAAAAGGTTACGGACAGACGGCCGGACGGACGACAGACACCGCACCACGGCATAAGCGCTTCTGATCTTTGATCAGTAGAGCTAAAAACATGCCCCGAAGGCTGCGAGATACAAGTTGGGATGATGGAACATTCATGCTACCGAAGATCGCGATGGCAAACAAAATTAGAATAAGTGACCTTAGCATTATGTATTAGCCTTCATCACATGGCTGGGGCAAGTATACTACTCAAAATTTGCTAAGGATCACTTTTTTGCTGTCTAAATTTCTTGCTGAAATAAATAGCATTATTTCTATTTTACATGAAATTATTTAGGGCAGTGTATGGTCATGTGATCTCATGACGATTCAAATTGTGGAATTGTTGAAGTATCAGTGAAATTAATATCGTTATTGTGAATTAATTTCTAATAAAATTAAGAATAAAAGTGATCCTTAACAAATTTTGAGTAGTATATTTAGATACACCTGCTGTGATGAGTAACTTGACCCAGATTTTAAATATACATGCCTTGACAAGCACGTTCATACATATTTGAAGTATGACTATGCTTATTTAATAATAAGATGAAATAGAGCTTATGGAAGTCTTATAACTTATGGGATTACATGACATCAATAAGGAAATAGTTGATGGGGAGATCGGGTGAGCAAAGAGGAATTTGGCAGTAATATTATACACTAACACATGACAAAAGTCCTGATAATTTCTGCAATGGGTTGAAAGAGCATAGTCTGGCTTAATACCGATGCTGTGACAAGTCTGTTTGATGTACATTTAATAACAGTGTAACAATATGTGTTTAAAAATCACTGCAAGTGTTATATATCAAATGGCAAAAAAACGTTTACACATAATATCTGAGCAGATCTTTGCAATCAGATCAGAAAAAAACAAATAAAACTTTCTTTTTAAAAGAAAATACACTTGAAAAAATAATAGGGAGTGGAGTGAAGGAGGGTTGGGTTTCTCTGGGGAACTTTCAGAGGGAGATAAAATTGATTATTATATATAATTTTAAATACATAGTTTTCATTGGCTAAGACGCAGTCATGTGTATTAAAGACATTAGTATGAACTATTGACTTTAGAACATTTTCTGTCCAGTTCAATCTGGTTTTGCGGTCAATAGTCTTTTTTTGCAGGTCAATTGTCTGAGAATGACGTTACTCGTTCCCATGACGTGATGTCATGCATGTAAACAAGTAAGCAAAAAGTAAGCAAACGAATGGAGTTTATACGATTCAATATAATAAACCACTATCTACCTCTGTTTCAGTAAATAAACTATTCATCCTCGGGAATGACTATCGACCCTCAGCAGTAAACTATTGACTTCGACTTCGTTTCAGTCAATAGTTTACTGTTGCTGGTCAATAGTCACTCCCTTGGATGAATAGTTTTAACCATTGACCTCAACAGAAGTAGATAGTTGTATACCACTACACTGGTGCTGTGGCAAGCACTTATTTCACTACTTCAAACCAATGCTAGCATATTAAATATTTAGGTGATACAGGTAGGGTGCTGCTCACTTTTCGGTCAAGAAAAACAAACTTCCCTAGATTCTCCTTTTGTATCTTGACAATACATTTTTTAGTTACAATACATGGTCGAGGAGAAAGGTTAATTTGAAGATCTGCCACACACGGTACTAGTCTGTTTATGCATATACCTCCAGATTATTAAGCTCCCGCAGAATATCCGTATAGTTTTAGTACCCTCAATTAAAGGCTTTTTTGTATACTGAAAGAAATAAGTTTAGCACATAAATAACATGGTTAATCCCATTGAGCAGATTCAAGGCTATGTGCTTCAGCCACCATTAACAGTATAACATAATTAGTATATGCAGGACATTATTTTTAAACGATATCTGCGAAAAAAGTATCAACATTTTTAATTTACCTGCTTTACAGAAATTATAATTTTGTTCTTATTTGAATATAAAGGGAGATCATTTTAAAATTTAAAATCTTGGTTCGTAATTTCATTATAATGACAAGGTTAATGTCAGTTGTTTTTGCATTTTTTATCACTCGAAACCCAGAATAGTTAAATAAAGTTTAACCCTGTTCTTGATAATATTTTTATTTTTAATGTGAAAAATATTCAGTTTTATATAAATGGGAGATAACTCTGACACTTACGAATCACCTAATAAGTGAAAAAAAAGAACACCTTCTGTTTGACATGCCAGAAGCCAAAGTTATCAAATGCTTCACATTATAAAATAAACATTCAGTTTCGTTATATCCAAAAGACCGTGCTAAACTTCTTTCTTTCAGTATATATACCTAACGTTCCCCTTATATGCACCCCATAACATTATTATGAAATTCACTTTGGACTGTAAATTCTGTTATATTCTTCCCTGAGGAAGAGTATTGCTTAAAAGACTATAATATATAATTATTCTATCATGCAGATTATGCAATTTTACAATATTATCTGGAAGGCTTCAATGACTTTACCTTTACAAGGCTAGTAAGCAATATGGAATACCTTGGCAATTATTGTACGCCATGTTCGTGACATCATAAAGCATTGTAAAGAAAAAACAATAAAGAGGCACCCATGTTATTGGTTAATGACGTTGTGTTGTAAACCTTCGCCTCTCACCGTGGCAGGTTGGAATTCCACTGGGAGCTTGACTTGTAAGTGAGGAAGTGTCGATTCTTACTGATGGCGGAAGGTGTACAGTACTGGTTCTACCCAGGAAAAGTGGGTGGTCTGCCTCCACCACAAAAATATCCGGTACGGAAGCAGTAAACAGTACTCATTAAAAAGTGCCCTACCCAAAAGAGCCAAAAACCAAATATCTGTGTAGCAGTAAAAAAGATAATTACTGACTTCAGAAGAAAAAAAGTCACACAACAGTCGCTATTAATGAAATCTTGGGCCGGGAAACAGCAGACTGTTTTTAGCTCTACTGGCCGGCCAGCAGAGCTTATGGGATGGCGAATTGTCCGTCGTCGACCGTTAACTTTTGCCTTGTGAACACTCTAGGGCCTTCATTATTAATCGTATCTTTATGAAACTTTTCCAGTGTCTTTATATCAATGAAAGCTCGGACAACCAGTCAGATCTGCTGAAAAATGCAATATTTTGCCTTGTGAACACTCTAGCACCTTCATTTTTAGCTCGACTATTTGAAGAATAAGAGAGCTTATGTAATCATCCCGGGGTCGGCGTCGGCGTCCCACATCAAGGTTTCTTATAGCATTATCTTAAGGGCTGCATAAGCAATTTTGGTTCCTGTAACCCATGGGCTCCCATTTCACATCAAATTTTGCGTGTAAGCTGTGTTTACAAGTCTATATCTCTTACAATTCTTACCCTAGCACAATCCTATTTGGCCGTTAGCTTCCTTATAGCATTATCTTAAGGGCTGCTTAAGTAATTTTGGTTCCTGTAACCCCTGGGCTCCCATGGAACCCAAATTCTGATAGCCCTTAAAATGTGTCTGTTTCACATCAAATTTTGCGTGTAAGCTGTGTTTACAGGTCTATATCTCTTGCATTTCTTGTCCTAGCTGAACTAAATTTTGGAATTGGTGTCCTTATGGTATGTTGTAAAGGGTTGGGTAATTACTTTGTCTTCTGCAAATTCTGGGCTCCCATGGAACCCAAATAGTGATGGCCCATAAAATGTGCAATAAAGGCAGATCTAAGTTTGCATGTAAGCATGTATATACAGATCTATAAATTTGGTTTGGGATTTCTTATAGCATTATGCATCCTATTCATACTTCACTCATATTGGGGCATGGGCTCCCTCCTCCCTCCCAGCTCCCACTCACATCTCCCCCCTCCCCCTCCACCACTCCACACGCTTTTTTATATATTTTTTTGCTTTTTTTTTTTTACATATTTCTGTGTTGTTTTAGTCAATTCTTACACATATATGTTGCCCCCACTACCCCCCCCCCCCCCCCCCTCCCTCCCCCCCCCCCCTCTCCCACTACCCCACTCCCCCCACTCGAAACTCCAATTATTTGTTTTTTTACATATTTCTATGTTGTTTTGGTCAATTCTTACACATAGCTTCTTACACATAGCTTCTTACACATATATGTTGCTCCCTCCCCCGCCCCCTACCCCACCACACACACACACCCTCACACACACATGCACACCTTTTTTATTTATTTATTTTTACATATTTCTGTGTTGTTTTGGTCAATTCTACACATAGCTATGTTGCCCCCCCCCCCCACCCCACTCCCCTCCCCTCCCCCACCCCACCCCCACGCAACCCCCACGCTTGAAATGGAATATTTTTATTTAATGTTTATTGTCTTTTTACATATCTGTGTTGTTTTGGTAAATTCTTACACATATATGTTGCCCCCTCCACCCCATTCCCTGCCTCTCCACCCCCCCCCCCCCCCCCCACTCCCCCCTACTCGAAAGATTTTTATTTTTATTTTGTTTTACCATATTTCTGTGTTGTTTTGGTCAATTCTTACATGGCTTCTTACACATATATGTTGCCCTCCCCACCCCACCACCTCTCCCCCATCCCCACTCAAAACTCTATTTTTGAATATTTTTTTTTTACATATTTTTGTGTTGTTTTGGTGAATTATTACATAGCTTCTTACACATATATATTGCCCTCACCACCCCCACCCCCCACCCCCACTCAAAACTAGATTTTTTTTTTATAATTTTGTTATTACATATTTCTCTGTAGTTTTGATCAATTCTTACACATAGCTATGTTGCGCCCCCAACTCCACCCCACATTGTTTTAGCCTTGTTTTCCGATGGTATATACTAGCTATATAATTTATTATTCTCTGAAAAATTGAATAGTCGAGCTGCGCTGTTCTCCGACAGCTCTTGTATTATTTGAGCTTTACCAATGTTAATATGAATGAAAGCTCGGACGAGTTAGAAAACCAGCCAAATGGCATTAATAACAGCATTATGGCCCTTGTTTTTCTGAAAAAAGCTATATTCTGCCTTGTGAACACTCTAGCACCTCTTTGTTTAATCTTTACCAAACTTACATAGATTGTTAATATCAATATAAGCTCAGACAAGTTTGAAAACCAGCCAAATCATATTAGTAACACCGGAGTTACGACCCTTGATTTAGTTAAAAATGCTGTATTTTGCCTCATTAAGATGATAGGGCTTTCATTTGGCCAGATTTTAATGAAACTTTGCATGGATGATCAGTTCTAGTCTAAGGATAGCCTTATGTATGTTTTCATGAAAGTGGGGTGGGGTTCTAGTCTAAGGATAGCCTTAGGTATGTTTTCATGAATGTTACATTTCAATATGAAAGTTGTATGCGTCATAAAGTTATTATATTGTATTATATTTCTGACTGTAGGAACTGTATGGCAAATTAAAAATCCCTGCGTTTGAGGTACAGCTTGGGCTGCATGAACTGCTTGGGCATGGAAGTGGGAAACTCTTTATTCAGGTAAAATCACGTAGAAATGGGCCTCTTTATTCAGGTAAAATTGCATGGAAGTGGAAAACTTTTAATCAGGTAAAGTCACATGGAAATGGAAAATCCTTTATTCGGATAAAATCACATGGAAGTGGAAAACTTTTCATTCAGGTAAAATCACATGGAAGTGGGAAACTCTTTATTCAGGTAAAATCACTTAGAAGTGGGCAACTCTTTATTCAGGTAAAATCACGTAGAAGTGGGCAACTCTTTTTTCAGGTAAAATCACGTAGAAGTGGGCAACTCTTTATTCAGGTAAAATCACGTAGAAGTGGGCAACTCTTTATTCAGGTAAAATAATATGGAAGTGAGAAACTCTTTATTCGGCTAAAATCACAAAACTCTTCATTCAGGTAAAATCACATGGAAATGGTGGAAAACTTTTCAACTAAAATCTCATTGAAGTGGGAAACTCTTTATTCAGGTAAAATTACATAAAAGTGGGAAACTCTTTATTCAGGTAAAATTACATAGAAGTGGGAAACTCTTTATTCAGGTAAAATCACATGGTAGTGGAAAAATCTTTATTCAGATAAAAATCACATAATTATGGGGAAACTCTTTATTCAGGTAAAATCAAATGGAAGTGGAAAACTCTTTATTCAGGTAAAATCACATGGTAGTGGGAAACTCTTTATTATGGTATATAACATGGAAATGGGAAAGTCTTTATTTAGGTAAAATCACATTGAAGTGGAAAACCCTTTATTCAGGTAACACCATGTTAATTAAAGGGACTGAAGGTGATCTGGCACCAATCATTGCCTCCAGTCCCTTTAAATAAATAGATATTTAATGGATGGGTAGATTATCAGGAATTCTTTCAAGAGATGGGAGGCGTGTTTGTAGTGATGGGAGGCGTGTGGTTTATGTAGATGTGAGGCATGTCTATATAGATGGGAGGCTTGTTAATGGAGATGGGCGGCATGTTTATAGAGGTGGGAGGCGTGTTTATAGAGATAGGCGGCATGTTTATAGAGGTGGGAGGCATGTTTATAGAGATGGGAGGCATGTTTATAGAGATGGGAGGCATGTTTATAGAGATGGAAGGCATGAATATAGAGATGGGCGGCATGATTATAGAGATGGGAGGCGTGTTTATAGAGATAGGAGGCATGTTTATAGAGATGGGAGGCATGTTTAGAGAGCTGGGAGGCATGTTAATAGAGATCACAGGCATGTTAATAGAGATGGGAGGCATGTTTATAAAAATGGGAGGCATGTTTATATAGATGGGCAACATGTTTATAGAGATGGGCGGCATGTTTATAGAGATGAGAGGCGTGTTTATACAGATGGGCAGCACATTTATAGAGACTGGAGGTATGAATATAGAGATGGGTGGCATATTTATAGAGATGGGAGGTATGTTTACAGAGATGGGAGGCATGTTTATAGAGATGGGAAGCATGTTTATAGAGATGGGAGGCGTGTTTGTAGAGATGGGAGGCGTGTTTATAGAGATGGGAGGCATGTTTATTAGAGATGGGAGGCATGTTTATAGAGCTGGGAGGCATGTTGGTTTCGCATAAGCGAATTTCTGTATTTTGGCAAGCTTAAGAAAAGTGATAAATGCGGGCCTCTGGTGAGTATTTATCACTTTTTGATACGAGCCAAAATACAACTGAAATTCTAAATTACTTTATGCTCCAAGAAATGTTCAGGGGAGCATATTATAGTCGCCGCTTTGTCCGTCCTTCTGTCCATCCCACTTTTGTCCGGAGCATAACTTCAAAACTACTGATGGGAATACAGTGAAAACTTCACACAATGATAGAGGGCAATGAGAGGAAGTGCAGAGTGCACGAACCGTAACTCTGTCTTCATTCAACTTAGAGTTATTGCCCCTTGTAATTTTTTACTTAGAATTTTTGTCGGAGCATAACTTCAAAACTACTGATGGAACTGCAAATTGAAAACTGATGGGTGATACAGGCCATATGATAAGTTCGGGGAGCATCCATCGGTTCTACCGATTTTCTTGTTTTGTGATGCAAACTGTTTTAAATAATAAATAATTAAAAATAATTTACTGTTATTTAATAATTTTCTGTTTTAAATAATTTACCTAAAAAACAATGGAAACAACAGCCCACGCCTGCTGTGGTCAAAATACAAATGGAGCATTTTTTGCCTAGGGGACTAACTTTGGCAAAAAATGTTTCAGACGTTGAATGTATTTATATTTATAATAAATGCAAAATATTCTCTTTTGATAATGCATTGCATTCCTAAATTGATCAGTATAAAACAAATGTTTATCTGATTGTGTAGTTTGAGTCATCGAACAATATCATGTGTACCCAACTGCCATAATACAGCAGTTTGGCAGAAAGTATTAGGGTAGTTGGAAGTAGCTGTATTTGTATAGTAGAAACATTCGTTGCTGGATAAATATATATATGATTTAATAATGATAATGTTACATTCTTCAGGATGAAAATGGCAAGTTCAACTTTGACATAGATGCAGTGAAGCACACAGAGACTGGAGAAAAGGTTGGCAATATTGTATTTACGTTAAGAATGTCTTGTTCTTTATTCGCTAAATTATGTTGGGGTGTTTGTTTGCACTGCCAGGAGATTATTTCTGTACTTTTTGACACTATTTGGTAGGGCTGATGGGAATTTCTGTATGGATATAATGTTGTTGATACCTCAATTCAATACTGAGGGTTCAAATCCCACTGGGAGCTCAACTTGTGAGAAATTATTGATTTTCATGGATGGTGGGAGGTATACAGTACTGGTTCTACCCAGGAATAAGGGGTGGTCTGCCTCCACCACAAAATAAATAATTTGTCTGTCATACATAGATGTGCTGGAAAATGACATTAAACACCAAATTAATAAAGAAAATCTACCAGTGGAAGCTGTAAAAGTCGCCTTATGACCTTAGCTGTTTGTGCAACTATAAAATCCAATTCATTGATGTATATCTAATTACCATTAAATTACATTAAGCATACGTAATAATTATGTGCTGACGTCTTTTTCCAGCTGATCTTTGCTGAAATTCAACGTCCTGAAGAAACCTCTTCAGCCGAGGTGATCTAATCCAGCCCTGTTGTTTCAGTAAAGCCCTTTGGGTCTCTAACCTCTTGCTTTTTGTTTATTGCAGATCACAAGTTGGTACTCGAGCAAAGAGTCATGGGAAGGGAAATTTTCAACTGTGGCATCTACATATGAGGAATGTCGAGCCGAATGTGTCAGCCTCTATCTCTGCCTGTCTACAGATGCACTCAGGTGAGATGCTATAATAGTTCAACAACACTTCAAAACCAACAGAAGCAGCAGACGCACACCTCTAATATAACTACGGAATGATCTCATACCAAAACGTTAAAAAATGGAAATGTTGCTAATCACTAAAGTGATGAATATCTCATTTTTTCCTAAAGTTGTCAAATTTTAATCTGAGTAGCCATTTTAAAAGTTAATATAAACCTGTTTACAAAAAAGATGTTATTTCTTAAACAATCTCTCCTAAACAGATGTGGGAGCTATTCCATGAAAGTCATTCAAATATACTCAGAGCGGTTGGGGCGGAGGATGGGTGTGGGTGTTATGGCACCTGAGAGGTGTTATTTCTTACACTACCTCTCCTGAACAGACTCAGGGGCTATTTCATTACAATATACTCAGAGCGGTTGGGGTGGAGGGTGGGTGTGGGTGTTACGGCACATGAGAGAATTTCTTTTTTCTATATTTATTTTCAGTGGTTTGTTTAATACAAATGAATAACCTGGTAAGGTTGTTAATTGATGGTAAACTGTACCGCCATCATCTGAAATACATTTTCAGAGAACATTCAAAAAAATTCTTGAAAATCATAGGAAAGGAGTCTAGTAGGGTAAACCTCTAAGCAAATTTTGAAAATTTTCAAGATGTGTGGCGATATTATAACATATATGCTTCTTTCAAAATTTAAAAAGTAAATTGATTTTAAAAAGTGTCCTTATTATTAATCCAAGCCTACTTTTTCTATTTGTGTACAGCATATTTGATACTTCCTCTATTTGTGTACAGCATATTTAATACTTCCTCTAATTGTGTACGGAATATTTGATACTTCCCCTATTTGTGTACAGAATATATGATACTTTCTCTGTTTGTGTACAGAATATTTGATACTTCCTCTGTTTGTGTACAGAATATTTGATACTTTCTCTATTTGTGTACAGAATATTTGACACTTGTTCTATTTGTGTACGGAATATTTCATACTTCCTCTATTTGTGTACTGAATATTTGATACTTCCTCTATTTGTGTACAGAATATTTGATACTTTCTCTATTTGTGTACAGAATATTTGATACTTTCTCTATTTGTGTACAGAATATTTGATACTTCCTCTGTTTGTGTTCAGAATATTTGATACTTTCTCTATTTGTGTACAGAATATTTGATACTTCCTCTATTTGTGTACAGAATATTTGATACTTTCTCTATTTGTGTACAGAATATTTGATACTTTCTCTATATGTGTACGGAATATTTGATACTGCCTCTATTTGTGTACAGAATATTTGATACTTTACCTATTTGTGTATGAAATATTTGATACTTCTTCTATTTGTGTAAAGAATATTTGATACTTTCTCTCTTTGTGTACAGAATATTTGATACTTTCTCTATTTGTGTACAGAATATTTGATACTTCCTCTATTTGTGTACAGAATATTTGATAATTCCTCTATTTGTGTACAGAATATTTGATTCTTCCTCTATTTGTGTACTGAATATTTGATAATTCCTCTATTTGTGTACAGAATATTTGGTACTTTCTCTATTTCTGTACAGAATATTTGATACTTTCTCTATTTCTGTACAGAATATTTGATAATTCCTCTATTTGTGTACAGAATATTTGATACTTTCTCTATTTGTGTACAGAATATTAGATATTTTCTCTATTTGTGTACAGAATAGTTGATACTTCTTCTCTTTGTGTACAGCATATTTGATACTTTCTCTCTTTGTGTATAGAATATTTGATACCTTCTCTATTTGTGAACAGAATAGTTGATGCTTCCTCTATTTGTGTACAGAATATTTGATACTTCCTCTATTTGTGTACAGAATATTTGATACTTCCTCTATTTGTTTACAGAATATTTGATACTTATTCTGTTTGTGTACAGAATATTTGATACTTTATTTGTGTACAGAATATTTGATAATTCCTCTATTTGTGTACAGAATATTTGATACTTTCTCTATTTGTGTACAGAATATTTGATACCTTCTCTGTTTGCATACAGAATATTTGGTCACAGTGGCGACAATGGTGATGATATTGTGTATATCAACTGGCTGAACATGGTGCTTGCTGGACTGCTGGCCCTGGAGTTCTACTCACCAGAGACACGCGCTTGGAGACAGGCACATATGAATGCAAGGTAAGCCTGTAGACAGACACATATGAATGCAAGGTAAGCCTGGAGACAGACACATATGAATGCAAGGTAAGCCTGGAGACAGGTACATATAAATGAAAGGTAAGGCTGGAGACAGGCTGGAGACAGACACATAGGAATGCAAGGTAAACCTAGCGACAGGCACATATGAATGCAAGGTAAACCTGGCGACAGGCACATACGAATGCAAGGTAAGCTTTGAGACAGGCACATATGAATGCAAGGTAAGCTTGGAGACAGGCACATATGAATGCAAAGTAAACCTGGAGACACGCACATACGAATGCAAGGTAAGCTTGGAGATGGACACATATGAATGCAACGTAAACCTGGAGACAGGCACATATAAATGCAAAGTAAGCCTGGGGACAGGAACATGTGAATGCAAGGTAAGCCTGGGGACAGGCACATGTGAATACAAGGTAAGCCTGGAGATGGACATATATGAATGCAAGGTAAACCTGTAGACAGGCAATGTAAGCCTGGAGGCAGGCACATATGAATACAAGGTAAGCCTGGGGACAGGCACAAGTGAATGCAAGGTAAATCTGGAGACAGACACCTGTGAATACAAGGTAAGCCTGGAGACCGGCACATATGAATGCAAGATAAGCCTGCAGCAGGCATATATGAATGCAGGCACTCAAAAACTGCAGTCATCTGGGAATCTTAAACATCGGTTTGAGATAATCCCTTTTATATTTAGGTGCCATTGAGTTCTTCGTTGCAAATAAGAAAAATGAATCAGTATTTTAGTTGGTTTACAGGCCAGCCTGAGCACTTAGCTTTTACAAGCAGTTGTTCATTTCCCTATGCAAAAAGGCATTTCATTTTGAAATAGGAATAAAACATTTGGTTTTATTTCAGGTTTGTGATACTGCGTGTTCTTCTAGAGGCCGGTGAGGATTTTGTCAAGATTCAGAAGGTGACGGGTGAAGACGGAAATCCAGACATCTTACTCACCCTCGATAGGTCTAAGATCATTCCTGTTGGTAAGCCTGCCATTGGAAACTTCCTGAGAAAACTGCAGGTATTGTAATCACAGGTTTTGCAAGAATAATTTAGAAATTTAGGTTTATTTATATTGCATGCTACAGCTCATTTCCACAAATGACCTTGACTCTTATTTTAACCTGTGTCACCTAGTGGATCAGTTCCATAAATGACCTTGACTCTTATTTTAACCTGTGTCATGGGAGTGGCATGCATAAGATCAGTCATTTACTTTGTACCGTAAGATGAAGTTTTTGTGTTTTGCTGTTTCTCTTATACTGCATTCACTGATCTATGAAACTTGGAACATAGTTATATATTGGGTAGTATGGCTCAATTAAACAGAGAAACAAATGACCTTGACCTAGAATCTTCCCAGTCATTTACTTTGTAAATTTTACATTTCTTTTTAGCTCTACTGATAGCGCCTTCATTTTCATTCGATCTTTTTCAAACTTTACCAGATTTTTGATATCAATGAAAGCTCAGACTCTTTTGAAAAACAGCCAGTTCAGACCAGTAAGACCGGAGTTATGGCCCTTGATTTAGTTAAAATTGCTATATTTTGCCTCTTTTAACACGATAGGGCCTTCATTTTTCATCAGATCTTTTTCAACTTTACCAGATTGTTGATATCACGAAAGCTCAGACGACTTCGAAAACCAGCCAGTTGGGACCAGTAACACCGGAGTTATATGGCCCTTGATTAAGTTAAAATTGCTGTTTTTTGCCTTGTTAATGTGGTAGGGCCTTCATTTTTAACCGATCTTTTTCAAATTTACCAGATTTTTGATGTCAATGAAAGCTCGGACGAGTTTGAAAACCAGCCTGATCAGACCATTTACACCTTAGTTATGACCCTTGATTTTCTGAAATATGCTATAATTTGGCCTCGTTAAGATGATAAGGCCTTCATTTTTCATCTGATCTTTTTTAAAGTTACCAATGAAAGCTCAGACGAGTATGAAAACCAGCCAGTTCGGACCAGTAACACCGGAGTTATGGCCCTTGATTTCGTTAAAATTGCTATATTTTGCCTCCTTAACGAGATAGGGCCTTCATTTTTCATCCAATTTTTTTTACCAGATTGTTGATATCAGTGAAAGCTCGGATGAGTTCGAAAACCAGCCAATTCGGACTAGTAACACCGGAGTTATGGCTCTTGATTTAGTTAAAACTGCTATAATATGCCTCAACGCGATAGGGCCTTCATTTTTCATCCGATCTTTTTCAAACTTTACCAGATTGTTGTTATCAGTGAAAGCTCAGATGAGTTTGAAACCAGCTCGATTCTACTATTTACAACAGAGTTATGGCCCTTGATTGTGTTAAAAAGGCTGTATTTTGCCTTGTTAAGACGATAGGGCGTGCATTTTTCATCCAATCTTTACCAAACTTAAACAGATTGTTAATATCAATGAAAGCTTGGACAAGTTCGAAAACCAGCTTTATCGGACCAGGAACACCGAAGTTAAGTGCCCTTGAATTATTGAAAAATTCCATTTTCAGCCTTGTGAACACTCTTAGAGCCTTCATTTTGTATTCGATCTTTTCCAAACTTGGCCAGATTTTTAAAAAAAGAAAAAGGGTTTTTTAGGGCCTTCATTTTTCGCCATTTCTTTTACAAACTTTACAAGATTGTTGATACCAATGAAAGCTTGGACTAGTTTGAAAACCAGCCAAATAGGATTAGTAATGCCAGAGTTACAGCCCTTGATTTAGTTGTAAAAGCTAATTAAGATTGGGCCTTCATTTGGCAGGATTTTAATGAAACCTTGCAGGCTTGATCAGTACTAAATCTAGTTATGCGTGTCGTCACCATGTTCGGGTTGAATGATTTTTGGCAGAGTTATGACCCTTTAAAGGTTTTAATACACAAACTTTGTCTGGACTAGTTCTCCTGAAAACCATTGCCGGATTTCAACAAAACTTTGCAGGGATGAGCAGTACCAGGCCTAGTTATGCATGTCCTCGCCGTATTTCGATTGAAAGAATTTTGGTGGAGTTATGGCCCTTAAAGACTTTAATAAACAAAAAAATTTCAGAATAGTTCTCCTGAACCCCTGGCCGAATGATAATTACCAAGCCTAGTTGCGCATATCACCGCCATGTTCCGGTTGAATGATTTTTGGCAGAGTTACGATCCTTTAAAGGTTTTAATACACTAACTTTGTACAGGCTAGTTCTCCTGAACTCCTGGCTGGATTTCAGTGAAACTTGGCAGGAATAATCAGTACCATGCCTAGTTGTGCATCTTATTGTCATGTTCGTGTTGAATGATTTTTGTTGGAGCCAGTAGAGCGATAAAGGCCCTCTTGGGCCTCTTGTTTTACATTATATTGCTCGGGAATTGCTTAGGTCTTTCAAATAAACACCCTTTCACCTATCATTTTGACCATATGTCAAGGTCATAGATACATTTTTTTTACCAATAATAGATCTAATATTAAAAAGATTAAACAATTAATTTAAGTTTGTTTAACCCTAAACTTTGATTTATGGTATTTATTAAATAATTAATGCAAGAGGGGTGGGGGAGGTGAAATAATCCATCAGGAGTTTATTCTTGTGGGATAGGGGTCAGCGATTTGTCAAATCGTGACAGGTCCTTTTTCCCTTATTGGTTCTGGTAAAATTTGAAATAGTCCGAGGCTATACTGAGCTAAGCGTATATACGTCAGCCGTTATGTCAGTTGTTTATGATAATTGTTTGTTTAATAAAACAATTACTATACCAACAAGCATGCCCCTGTTTAATGCTTCTGGTGTTATGTCTTTAAATGTACTAGTCACCTGTGCTTTGCTCATAATTATACATAATTTGTTTACATTTGAATAAGTATACATATACCAGGGCTGTTCAAATAATACGTGGACTTTTTTTCGATATTCCACTCATTTATTGACGTAAACTTTTAAGATTCATACATGTACTCCGACTCATAAAAAATCAAATGATTTAAACAAAAAATCAATACCTTGTCTAGTTACGTTGCTATGATTTTTATAATATGGTGAGAAACCCATCTACGGAGCAGTCCAAAATGTGACATCTTTATTTCATAACTGCATTTCGAGAATGGCTAAGTAAAAGGAAAGTCGTCGGCCAAAATACGCAAAACTAAAGTAGCATTGTCATTGGTACTCCAAAATTACAATTATGAAATTTTATGAATATTGAACAATGAGAACTATGATAAATATTAATAAGTAGATGAACACTTACTTGCTTTTAAGTTGAAATTGATGACGTCAGAATAATCACGGAGCACTAAAATGTTAATAGAATATTATGATGTTATTAATTAAGTGTTTTCATATTTGCCGAGTTATTGGTCCGAGGACTGTCATATTGGCCCAAGGCCGCGGGCCAATATGACAGTCCGAGGACCAATAACTGGGCCAATATGAAAACACAATTAATGACATTTTTATTAATTAACTACTTATTATCTCTCTTTATTCCGATGTTTTAAATATCATTTACGGGTAAGAAAAAACAAGAGATATATGTGCAATATAACATTTAATAACAAGTGTCTGATTCAAATAAATCTTCCACTGTTACCCCTCGGTGGCGCGTGGGAAAATCACACACAAACTTGATAATAGCTATATTTCAGCAAAGTTGATGTAACCAAATTTACAAATAATCAAACCTTAATTATTTTGACTGTCTACAGTATATAGGCGCACTAGTTTATCATCGAAAAGCTGCGACGTTGTGTTTTTTTCTTCAAAATGGCGTCCTTAAAGAAAACAAAGCCTTGGTCATATTGGCCGTGTTGGCTTATCCAATCAGATTGCTTGACTTTCATATTGGCCGAGTTTTTTCATACAGGCCGAGTTTCTCTCCATATTGGCCTTATTTTTACCATATGATGCGTGCAGTTTCCTGCAAACCATGACAGATTTTAAGCAGTTAATTAATAATAAATAATACAAACTTTTAATAAAACAGACAAATTAATACAAAAATGAAATACAGAAAGATAAAATTTCAAAATCGTACACATGTTAATAAATTAAAAATACCGATATATGTTCAATAAACATGTCATTTGGAATAAATAGGTTTTTGTTTTCTAAATATTTTGAATATGTACGCTAAACTCGATCGAATTCATATGATCTCTTTCCGAAGCTGAGATATGTTTGTTAAACATGATTATCCAACAATGATGTAAAATAATTATTTAATGCAAACAATGAATAATAAAAAAATCTTATTAAATAACAATTGCGTTGGTTATTTCAAGCATTTTTCATCATTTATAACGTTAGGTTGTTGTTGGTTTTCAAGGCGCATAGCACACAAATGATGCGCTCTGTGGCAGCTACATTGAGGTTGTAAAAAGTCATATTTCTTGAAATCTGTTCCAAATAATTTTATAATATTTACTGATGTGAAAGCGAATATATAAAACCTTTATTGCCATATAATTTAATTTACTTGAGTTATAAAAGTGCAATACCTATTAAAAATGTCCATATACTATTTGAATGTCCCTCGTATATCATCAGGTGTGGGGTGGGTGATATTGTTGTCCTGTTTAGGTCATCAAGTCAACTGGGTATGGAGAAAACCTTATATCACCAGATTTAAGCCTAAAATCTCTAGATTTTCAATTCAAAATATTTGAACAGCACAAATGTTCAATGATTATCAGTCATTTACTGTATTATATGGTTATTTAGAAGAGTCAACATAATTTAGGTCAATTTAATGCTCTGACAAGCTATGATGAGTGACACTTGCTGTTTAATATGTGGACACCTTTAAAGGGACACATGGCAATCTTGATTTTTTAAAAACTAGCGGCTTCCGGTTAGTTTTTCTACATAATTGCATTCGTTCAGTCATTAATGTTAATTATAAGAATTGTATTAAGCCATTTGTTTTTGCATATTATTAATTTTTGATATTATTGCACCAATAATATATTAAAACTTACAGTATAATACTTTAAGACGAAATAGTGAATACTGAAATTTGATTTATTTAAATGTCACCAGGGTAAAAGTAAAAATGATACTGAATATATAAATCGAGACACCCATTTCAAACACTTCAAGATTGCCATGTGTCTCTTTAACCTTTAACCTGCTACATATATGGACTTTTCTTTCTTTGAATTAAGACCATTCCATTTATGTGGCAAAGGGTTGTTTTGGGGAAAATGACTGATCAGCAGCCAGACATTGTAAACCTGTGTCCCTTAAGTTCTGTGCAATCTAAACAGTTACCATATATATAGAATAATTGAATTATTCTGTAGTCTTTCATTATAACAGTAACAAGTATCAATGTATTGGATAAAAAATAATAAATGCAAAATAAAAGGGGTTGATGCAGTATTTTCAAACACAATTTACTTAAAAGGGCTTTGAAAATCTTGAAAAAAAAAACGAATTATCAAAATGACATTAAAAATAAAGTTGAAAATTTCAATAGGTCACATCTCCTTTATTTTTCATGGCATTTTGATAATTCTTTCAGCTTTTTTCAAGTTTTTCAGAGCCCTTTAAAATAAACCTTGTCTGAAAATAGAGCATCAACCCCTTGAAGCATTTGGAAATTTCCATCGAAATATATTTTTCTCACACTATAAATTTAAAAATGTTTGTTTACACCCTCGCCATTAGAATAGCAAAAAATCACGGAAATAATGTTGTCCGAAAGACATTTTCCTTAGTAATATGTGAAGCAGTAGTGAGGGCATCAATGTCCTATGGACACATTTCTAGTTGGGCATCCTTGTTTATAGGTCATCAAAATCATGCAGATAATCACTTCTGATTAGACCATGTAGGAATACTTATTTCTATACTTCGTTATAGCAGATCAGTATATCACATTTACCAAAACTCCTATCAACAGGGGACATATCTCAGGGTTAGACTACGTATGACTTATAATAAGGGAAGTAACTGCACATTAGACAGTGACTTTTTCTTACACTGCTTGCATTCCGGGTTCTCCCATTGGTTACCGAAAGCACTCTTGGTAACCATTGGCTACCATTGGTCACCATCGATAGCTGTTGGTTCGCCGAAAGATAGAACGTTGGTAATCAATCTTCCCGCGACTCTACACTTGAGGTTGTATCGGTGGCCTCGTTGGTAAATGTTACCATCGGTGGCCATTGGTAACCCAAAGTTAACCAACGTGGTTGCCGATGGGAGAACCCTGAATGCACCCAATCACATCAATCACACCCTTTCTGCAGGTCTACAAATCCACAGGGGACGTAATTTCGGGTAAGGCCATGTATGACTTCTACTCCAACGTTCATGATTGCAAAGAACCTCACTTTACATCACTGAGAGAGACGGTGCTGGCAAGGAAACAGCCCAGAAAAATGTTTGTCCAGCATAATACAACAGTACAGGAAGGTATGTGTGGCGGTTGCTAATGAGGCCAACCATCAACAATTGGTTTGCTTTTACCCTACCTACCAATTGATAAAAAAGGGCCCTTACAAAAATATTTTATAGCAATTCTGTATTATTTATTTATTTTATTGCTATTTTAAGATTGTAAAAAGGAATTTGTTGTCTTCATTAAAAACCCACCTACCTACTCACTTTATGTTAAAGATGGTCTGAATAATTTATTAATTTGACCACAGTTTCACCATTTGAACAATCTTGGTAGAGGACCATAAGCTGAGTGTAAATACAAAATATTAAACCGTTGGCTCTTGTAATTTCAGAGAAGAACAATTTTTAAGTTTGTCTTTATATAAGTCTAATATAAAACATGTGACCCCAGGGATAGGGAAAACATTGACTCAAGGGTCACCATTTGAACAATCTTGGTAGAGGACCATAAGCTGATGGTAACATATTCAATCTCTGGCTCTTGTAGTTTCAGAGAAGAAGATTTTTTTTAAAAATTTCCCTATGTAACTCTATGTAAAACATGTGACCCCTGGGGAGGGGCCAAATTTGACCCCAGGGTCACCGTTCAAACAACTTGATAGAGGACCACACGCTGAGTGTAAATATAAAATATTAAACCTTTGACTTGTAGTTTCGGAGAAGAAGATTTTTTAACAGTTTTTCCCTATATATATATATATATATATATATATATATAATATATATATATATATATAAGTCTAGGTAAAACTGTGACCCCTGGGACGGGGCCAAATTAGACCCCAGGGCCACCATTTGAACAGTTTTTTTTAGAGAACATAAGCTGATAATAAATACAAAATACAACCTTTAGCTCCTGTAAAACTGTGACCTCTGAGGAAAAAGTTACACCACTATGAGTCATGAGAAAAATCCAGGACAGTAGCTTCAAGGTCAAGGTCACACTTAAAGGTCAAAGGTCAAAAGGAAATACTTCTGTGTCCATATTTCATGTCTGTTAAATAACTGACATTCATGAAGGGATTTTTAAATAACCTGCCACAAGTGTTCACCACAACAAGACGTGTGGTGCGCAAAATCCAGGTCAGTAACTTCAATGTAAAGGTCACACCTGGAGGTCAAAGGTAAAAAAGAAGTTATTTTGTGTCCATATTTCATGGCCAGTAAATAATTCTGACATTCATGGAGGGATTTTCAAAGAACTTGGCAAAAGTGTTCACCACAACAAGACTATGTGTCGCGAGAAAAATCCAGGTCAGTAGCTTCAATGTCGGAAGGTGTCATATGTCCCCGTATTTGATTGAAGTCATGTAAGTCGTGTCCGGTCTATAACTGTCATCTGTTGAAGGATTTTTATATAACCTGGCAGAAATGTTATCAGAACAGTATGACGTGTCGTGCATAAAACCCAGGTCTGTAGCTTCAATGTAAAGGTCACACTAAGAGGTCAGAAGATGCCTTATGACCCTGTATTTGAATGAAGTCATATTAATGGTGTCCAGTGTACAACTTTGTCATCGGTCGACGGATTTTCCTATAACGTGGCAGAAATGTTCACCTGTGTGCATAAACGTATCATTCATATATTCACAAACCACTTTGAGGGCATCTGTCACTTACAGTGACATTTCTTGTTTTTTTCCTATGTTTTTTCTTTCTATTACGTGTATATGCAAGCAGATATAAAGTCAAAATGATACAGGATTAATAAATCCAGGTGGTAATTGTAATAGTAGTATTCTTTATGTCCCATTAAGTGTATTTTTGTACAGGTGATAACTGTTAAATGACTACTTTTGCAGATGGCAGTGTTGAGTTGAAGAAGTATGAAGCTACTGCCGCGGGCCTTGTTGAATCTCTGGTGGACAGATTCCCGACCAACGAGGTTGAAGACATCTTGAACGAACTCTGGCAGAAAGATCAACCATATTTCTAATCTAGATGTGTCATGAAACATTCCCCAGACTCTGACAATAGTGCTGAAAGAAGAAACAGAATTTCAATCATTACATAGTCTCATACATGCTCTTACAACCATTACATAGTCTCATACATGCTCTTACAATCATTACATAGTCTCATACTTGCTCTTACAATCATTACGTAGTCTCATACATGCTCTTACAATCATAACAGTCTCATACTTGCTCTTACAAGTCTCATACATGCTCTTACAATCATTACATAGTCTCATACATGCTCTTACAATCATTACATAGTCTCATACATGCTCTTACAATCATTACATAGTCTCATACATGCTCTTACAATCATTACATAGTCTCATACTTGCTCTTACAATCATAACATAGTCTCATACATGCTCTTACAATCATTACATAGTCTCATACTTGCTCTTACAATCATTACGTAGTCTCACACATTCTCTTACAATCATAACATAGTCTCATACTTGCTCTTACAATCATTACATATTCTCATACATGCTCTTACAATCATTACATAGTCTCATACTTGCTCTTACAAGTCTCATACATGCTCTTACACTCATTAAATAGTCTCATACTTGCTCTTACAAGTCTCATAGATGCTCTTACAATCATAACATAGTCTCATACTTGCTCTTACAATCATTACATAGTCTCATACATGCATAGTCTCATACATGCTCGTACAATCATTACATAGTCTCATACATGCTCTTACAATCATTGCATAGTCTCATACATGCTCTTACAATCATCACATAGTCTCATACATGCTCTTACAATCATTGCATAGTCTCATACATGCTCGTACAATCATTACATAGTCTCATACATGCTCTTACAATCATTGCATAGTCTCATACATGCTCTTACAATCATTACATAGTCTCATACATGCTCTTACAATCATTACATAGTCTCATACTTGCTCTAACAATCATTACATAGTCTCATACATGCTCTTACAATCATTACATAGTCTCATACATGCTCTTACAATCATTACATAGTCTCATACTTGCTCTTACAATCATAACATAGTCTCATACATGCTCTTACAATCATTACATAGTCTCATACATGCTCTTACAATCATTACATAGTCTCATACTTGCTCTTACAATCATAACATAGTCTCATACATGCTCTAACAATCATAACATAGTCTCATACATGCTCTTACAATCATTACATAGTCTCATACATGCTCTTACAATCATTACATAGTCTCATACTTGCTCTTACAATCATTACATATTCTCATACATGCTCTTACAATCATTACATAGTCTCATACATGCTCTAACAATCATAACATAGTCTCATACATGCTCTTACAATCATTACATAGTCTCATACATGCTCTAACAATCATTACATAGTCTCATACTTGCTCTTACAATCATTACATAGTCTCATACTTGCATAGTCTCATACATGCTCGTACAATCATTACATAGTCTCATACATGCTCTAACAATCATTACATAGTCTCATACATGCTCTTACAATCATTACATAGTCTCATACTTGCTCTTACAATCATTACATAGTCTCATACTTGCTCTTACAATTATTACATAGTCTCATACATGCTCTTACAATCATTGCATAGTCTCATACATGCTCTTACAATCATTACATAGTCTCATACATGCTCTTACAATCATTACATAGTCTCATACATGCTCGTACAATCATTACATAGTCTCATAGATGCTCTTACAATCATAACATAGTCTCATACTTGCTCTTACAATCATTACATAGTCTCATACATGCATAGTCTCATACATGCTCGTACAATCATTACATAGTCTCATACATGCTCTAACAATCATTACATAGTCTCATACATGCTCTTACAATCATTACATAGTCTCATACTTGCTCTTACAATCATTACATAGTCTCATACTTGCTCTTACAATCATTACATAGTCTCATACATGCTCTTACAATCATTGCATAGTCTCATACATGCTCTTACAATCATTACATAGTCTCATACATGCTCTTACAATCATTACATAGTCTCATACATGCTCTTACAATCATTACATAGTCTCATACATGCTCTTACAATCATTACATAGTCTCATACTTGCTCTTACAATCATAACATAGTCTCATACATGCTCTTACAATCATTACATAGTCTCATACATGCTCTTACAATCATTACATAGTCTCATACTTGCTCTTACAATCATAACATAGTCTCATACATGCTCTAACAATCATAACATAGTCTCATACATGCTCTTACAATCATTACATAGTCTCATACATGCTCTTACAATCATTACATAGTCTCATACTTGCTCTTACAATCATTACATATTCTCATACATGCTCTTACAATCATTACATAGTCTCATACATGCTCTAACAATCATAACATAGTCTCATACATGCTCTTACAATCATTACATAGTCTCATACATGCTCTAACAATCATTACATAGTCTCATACTTGCTCTTACAATCATTACATAGTCTCATACTTGCTCTTACAATCATTACATAGTCTCATACATGCTCTAACAATCATAACATAGTCTCATACATGCTCTTACAATCATTACATAGTCTCATACATGCTCTAACAATCATAACATAGTCTCATACATGCTCTTACAATCATTACATAGTCTCATACATGCTCTAACAATCATAACATTGTCTCATACTTGCTCTTACAATCATTACATAGTCTCATACTTGCTCTAACAATCATAACATAGTCTCATACATGCTCTTACAATCATTACATAGTCTCATACATGCTCTAACAATCATTACATATTCTCATACATGCTCTTACAATCATTACATAGTCTCATACATGCTCTAACAATCATAACATAGTCTCATACTTGCTCTTACAATCATTACATAGTCTCATACATGCTCTAACAATCATTACATAGTCTCATACTTGCTCTTACAATCATTGCATAGTCTCATACTTGCTCTAACAATCATTACATATTCTCATACATGCTCTTACAATCATTACATAGTCTCATACATGCTCTAACAATCATTACATAGTCTCATACATGCTCTTACAATCATTACATAGTCTCATACATGCTCTTACAATCATTACATAGTCTCATACTTGCTCTTACAATCATTACATAGTCTCATACTTGCTCTAACAATCATTACATATTCTCATACATGCTCTTACAATCATTACATAGTCTCATACATGCTCTAACAATCATTACATAGTCTCATACATGCTCTAACAATCATTACATAGTCTCATACATGCTCTTACAATCATTACATATTCTCATACATGCTCTTACAATCATTACATAGTCTCATACATGCTCTAACAATCATTACATAGTCTCATACATGCTCTTACAATCATTACATAGTCTCATACATGCTCTAACAATCATTACATAGTCTCATACTTGCTCTTACAATCATTACATAGTCTCATACTTGCTCTAACAATCATTACATATTCTCATACATGCTCTTACAATCATTACATAGTCTCATACATGCTCTAACAATCATAACATAGTCTCATACATGCTCTTACAATCATTACATAGTCTCATACATGCTCTTACAATCATTACATAGTCTCATACTTGCTCTTACAATCATAACATAGTCTCATACATGCTCTTACAAGTCTCATACATGCTCTTACAATCATTACATAGTCTCATACATGCTCTTACAATCATTACATAGTCTCATACATGATCTATTAATGCAGAATATATTACATAGTATGTTTGTCTTGTATGAAAATGAGACTTTAATAAACTTTTAAATCAGCTGCGTTTTATCGATAATCTTGGGCAGTATAACTCTTTTTTGTTTTTATATTGGTGAAAGATTGGTATTTCTCAGTGAAAGAATATTCATAATCACTTAAATATTAATAACTACCTCTGAACACAAAAATAACTAACTCCGACATTGATTTATACCGTCAATAAAGTTGCTGACGTTGACATTATCCGATAACGTTCAATAAAGTATAAATTTCGGATAAACACAGGCGTACTTAGGCTTTTATTTTAGCAAATGTATGGCCTCTTTTATACATTAATTGAATATTTGGTTTGTATGTAAGCTTGTATCTCATCACATAATGGATTGGATTGAGAGCATCTTCGTGGCCGAATGGTTAACGACATTGCATTGTAAACCTTCGCCTCTCACCGCTGCGGGTTCGAATCCCACTGGGAGCTTGACTTGTAAGTGAGGAAGTGTCGATTCTTACGGATGGCGGGAGGTATTCAGTACTGGTTCTACCCAGGAAAAGTGGGTGGTCTGCCTCCACCACAAAAAAATTACTGTTATATATAATCTTACATGTGTTGAAAATGACGTAAAACACCATACAAACAAACAAACAAACATAATGGATTGAAACTTCACACATGTATTCGACATAATTAGACAACAACATACAGCCAGATTCTATATCTATAGCTTTTATTTTAACAAAATTATGGCCCCTTTTATAGTTACAAAATCTGATTAACAAATGCAATAATTCTGTTGTGCAATTATTAAGCAAAATTATGCCCTTCAACATAGTTTCCCAATAAAACGTAACAGGAAGATGTTCTACTAAACTAAATAGCTATTCACAGTATATTTATAAACATATTATGCAGTCAAACCTGCTCAAGAGAACTCCGCTAGAACAATCACAAAACAGTTATATATTAGCAAATTAGAATTCAACAAAGATTACCATGTGTCTCGAGGTTCATGAACTATTTTGACACTGCATGATTTAAGGCCCAAAAAAATAGGTCTGTTTCTGGTCTTTTTTCCCCAAAAATTAGGGAAGGTCGGTAGGATTTTTTCAATTTTTTTTTTAGAAATAATCTTACTATACTAAATTAAAATCAAGAACATCAAAAGCATTTTTTTGAACATATTACATAATATGAGTGTTTCAAAACACATCTGTGGGAACACCAGGAACGAATTATTCAGCTTTTTTGATCATTTTGATACTCCGTGACAGGGATTATTCTTTAGCTCTACTGGCCGACAAGTTCGAAAACCAGCCAGATCGGATTAATTTTACCGGAGTTATGGCCCTTGATTTGCTGATTAAGCTTTGAGAACAGATTGTTAATATCAATGAAAGCTAAATCGGATCAGTAACACCGGAGTTACGGACCTTGTTTTTTCTCAAAAATGTCATATTCTGCCTTGTGAACACTTTAGCACCTTCATTTATTATCTGATCTTTACCAAACTGGCCCAGATTGTTAATATCAATGAAAGCTTGGACAAGTCCGAAAAACAGCTAAATTGGGTCAGTAACACCAGAGTTATGGTCCTTGTTTTTTCTGAAAAATCCCATTTTCTGCCTTGTGAACACTCTAGCACCTTCATTTATTATTTGATCTTTACCAAACTGGCACAGATTGTTAATATCAACGAAAGCTCGGACAAGTTTAAAAACCAGCCTTATTGAACAGGAACACGGAGTTATGTGCCCTTGAGTTATTGAAAAATGTGATTTTCAGTCTTGTGAACACTCTAGTGCCTGCATTTTGTATTCGATCTTTCCCAAACTTGGCCAGATTGTTGATAACAATGAAATCTCGGAAGAGTTTGAAAACCAGCCAGATCAAACCAGTAACACCTGAGTTGTGGTTATGGCCCTTTTTCAATATTCTGATGGTTTAGAATTATAAGGTCGTAAGTGTTACGACCTTATATGACCGCAGCAAAAAAATACACAATACACAGTTGTGCAACTTTCAGTCTGGTACCCGTCCTCATATCAGTTTGCTTTAGCAGGGTTTTATTCATCTATTCTTTTGTCATAAGTGAAAGCATGGTTGCTTTTTTTTTGCAAAAAGGTCGTAACTACAGGGCTATAATCATATAAGGTTGTAAGTGGTAGATACGACCTTATAATTTTGTCATTATTGTTTGATATTATAAAAAGTTGGGTCTTAACTGGTAGATACAACTTTATTATTCTCAATATTTGATATAAATGTGAACTGTAGAAGAGGCTCATTTAAACACCAGGTGTACAAAATAGCCTGGTTTAGATACCAGGTGTACAGAAGAGCCTCGTTGAAATACCAAGTTTACAGAAGAGCCTTGTTTAAATACCAGGTGTACAGAAGAGCCTGGTTTCAATACCAGGTGTACAGAAGAGCCTGGTTTCAATACAAGGTGTACAGAAGAGCCTCGTTTAAAACCAGGTGTACAGAAGGGTCATTTAAATACCAGATTTACAGAAGAACCTGGTTTAAATACCAGGTGTACAGAAGAGCCTGGTTTCAATACCAGGTGTACAGAAGAGTCTCGTTTAAACACCATGTGTACAGAAGAGCCTCTTTTAAATACCAGGTGTACAGAAGAGCCTCGTTTAAACAGCATGTGTACAGAAGAGCTTCTTTTAAATACCAGGTGTACAGAAGAGCCTCGTTTAAACATGTGTACAGAAGAGCCTCTTTTAAATACCAGGTGTACAGAAGAGCCTGGTTTAAATACTAGGTGTACACAAGAGCCAGGTGTACCCAGAAGGGCCTCCTTTAAATACCAGGTGTACAAAAGAGCTTCGTTTAAATGCCACATAACAGGTGTACATAATAGTCTGGTTTAGATACCACGTATACAGAAGAGCCTCGTTTAAATACCAGGTGTACAGAAGAGCCTCGTTTAAATACCAGGTGTACAAAAGAGCCTGGTTTAGATACCAGGTGTACAGAAGAGCCTCGTTAAATACCAGGTGTACAGAAGAGCCATGTTTAAATACCAGGTGTACAGAAGTCTCATTTAAATACCAGGTGTACAGAAGAGCCTCGTTAAAATACCAGGTGTACAGAAAAGCCTCATTTAAATACCAGGTGAGCCTGATTTAGATACCAGGTGTATAGAAGAGCCTGGTTGAAATACCAGGTGTACAGAAGAACCTCCTTAACCAGGTGTACATAAGAGCCTGGTTGAAATACCTAGGAGCCTGGTTGAAATATCAGGTGTACAGAAGAGCATTTAAAGACCAGGTGTATATAAGTGCCAGGTAGAAATACCAGGTATACATTAGAGCCTCATTCAAATACCAGGTGTACATAAGATCCTTGTTTAAATACCAGATGTACAGAAGAGCCTGGTTTAAATACCAGGTGTACAGAAGAGCCTTGTTTAGATACCAGATGTACAGAAGAGACTGGTTTAAATAACAGGTGTACAGAAGAGACTGGTTTAAATACCAGATGTACAGAAGAGACTGGTTTAAATACCAGGTGTACAGAAGATCCTTGTTTAAATACCAGATGTACAGAAGAGACTGGTTTAAATACCAGGTGTACAGAAGAGCCTTGTTTAGATACCAGGTGTACAGAAGAGCCTCATTTAAATACCAGGTGTACAGAAGAGCCTCAGCCCCGTTTGGTCACGGGGCAAAGAATAGGGCCTTTGGAGGGTAGGCAGAGGGGTAGAATCACCCCAAATTCATGTTTTTTTGTTAATGTTCATTAAAGGTCTTCATCATGATCCCTGCATTGTTTCAGGTGCCATCTTGCTCACATCAAAAGAGCAGTGGCAGAAAAACAACAAACGTGGCTCCAGCGTAAATGGAGTGTCTATGATAGAATTTGCAGCAACTCTGCAGTTCAGGGTGAGAAGGTTCTAGGCCCATTTTCCATATTTTATCTTGATGTACATGGAGGATGAGCCTGGCATGTTCATGCCTGTTAGGCGCCATATAACCTTTCATGTGTTGGTGCGCCGTAAAACCCAATTCAATTCAATTCAATTTGTTTTAAATACCAGGTGTACAAAAGAGCCTGGTTTAGATACCAGGTGTAGAGAAGAGCCTGGTTGAAATACCAGGTGTACAGAAGAGCCTCGTTTAAATATCAGGTTTACAGAAGTCTTGTTTAAATACCAG
Organism: Cyrtodaria siliqua; assembly: GCA_037043455.1. Lineage (NCBI taxonomy): Eukaryota > Metazoa > Mollusca > Bivalvia > Adapedonta > Hiatellidae > Cyrtodaria > Cyrtodaria siliqua. Next base: position 116,759 of record JAWPHD010005311.1, on the reverse strand, counting down.
GTGTACAGAAGAGCCTTACTTAAATACCAGTTGAACAGAAGAGCCTCATTTAAATACCATGTGTACAGAAAATCCTGTTTTAAATACCAGGTGTACAGAAGAGCCTTGTTTAAACACCATGTGTACAGAAGAGCCTCTTTTAAATACCAGGTGTATAGAAGAGCCTCGTTTAAACATGTGTACAGAAGAGCTTCTTTTAAATACCAGGTGTACAGAAGAGCCTCGTTTAAACATGTGTACGGAAGAGCCTCTTTTAAATACCAGGTGTACCCAGAAGGGCCTCGTTTAAATACCAGGTGTACAAAAGAGCTTCGTTTAAATGCCACATAACAGGTGTACATAATAGCCTGGTTTAGATACCACGTATACAGAAGAGCCTCGTTTAAATACCAGGTGTACAGAAGAGCCTCGTTTAAACATCATGTGTACAGAAGAGCCTCTTTTAAATACCAGGTGTACAGAAGAGCCTCGTTTAAATACTAGGTGTACACAAGAGCCAGGTGTACCCAGAAGGGCCTCGTTTAAATACCAGGTGTACGAAAGAGCTTCGTTTAAATGCCACATAACAGGTGTACATAATAGCCTGGTTTAGATACCATGTATACAGAAGAGCCTCGTTTACATACCAGGTGTACAGAAGAGCCTCATTTAAATACCAGGTGTACAAAAGAGCCTGGTTTAGATACCAGGTGTACAGAAGAACCTCGTTAAATACCATGTGTACAGAAGAGCCATGTTTAAATACCAGGTGTACAGAAGTCTCATTTAAATACCAGGTGTACAAAAGAGCCTGGTTTAGATACCAGGTGTACAGAAGAGCCTCATTTAAATACCAGGTGAGCCTGATTTAGATACCAGGTGTATAGAAGAGCCTGGTTGAAATACCAGGTGTACAGAAGAACCTCCTTTACATACCAGGTGTACATAAGAGCCTGGTTGAAATACCTAGGAGCCTGGTTGAAATACCAGATGTACAGAAGAGCATTAAAAGACCAGGTGTATATAAGTGCCAGGTAGAAATACCAGGTATACATTAGAGCCTCGTTCAAATACCAGGTGTACATAAGATCCTTGTTTAAATACCAGATGTACAGAAGAGCCTGGTTTAAATACCAGGTGTACAGAAGTGCCTTGTTTAGATACCAGGTGTACAGAAAAGCCTCATTTAAATACCAGGTGTACAGAAGAGCCTCAGCCCCGTTAGGTCATGGGGCAAAGAATAGGGCCACTGCAGATCCATTTGGAGGGTAGGCAGAGGGGTAGAATCACCCCAAATTCATGTTCATTTCATCATTTTTTGTTCATGTTCATTAAAGGTCTTCATCATGATCCCTGCATTGTTTCATGTGCCATCTCGCTCACATCAAAAGAGCAGTGGCAGAAAAACCAAACGTGGCTCCAGCATAAATGGAGTGTCTATGATAGAATTTGCAGCAACTCTGCAGTTCAGGGTGAGAAGGTTCTAGGCCCATTTTCCATATTTTATCTCCATGTACATGGAGGATGAGCCTGGCATGTTCATGCCTGTTAGGCGCCATATAACCTTTCATGTGTTGGTGCGCCTTAAAACCCAATTCAATTTGTTTTAAATACCAGGTGTACAAAAGAGCCTGGTTTAGATACCAGGTGTACAGAAGAGCCTGGTTGAAATACCAGGTGTACAGAAGAGCCTCGTTTAAATATCAGGTTTACAGAAGAGTCTTGTTTAAATACCAGGTGTACAGAAGAGCCTCATTTATATACCAGCTGAACAGAAGAGCCTCATTTAAATACCATGTGTACAGAAAAGCCTGTTTTAAATAACAGGTGTACAGAAGAGCCTCGTTTAAACACCATGTGTACAGAAGAGCCTCTTTTCAATACCAGGTGTATAGATGAGCCTCGTTTAAACATGTGTACAGAAGAGCTTCTTTTAAATACCAGGTGTACAGAAGAGCCTCGTTTAAACATCATGTGTACAGAAGAGCCTCTTTTAAATACCAGATGTACCCAGAAGGGCCTCGTTTAAATACCAGGTGTACAAAAGAGCTTTGTTTAATGCCACATAACAGGTGTACATAATAGCCTGGTTTAGATACCACGTATACAGAAGAGCCTCGTTTAAATACCAGGTGTACAGAAGAGCCTCGTTTAAACATCATGTGTACAGAAGAGCCTCTTTTAAATACCAGGTGTACAGAAGAGCCTCGTTTAAATACTAGGTGTACACAAGAGCCAGGTGTACCCAGAAGGGCCTCGTTTAAATACCAGGTGTTCGAAAGAGCTTCGTTTAAATGCCACATAACAGGTGTACATAATAGCCTGGTTTAGAAACCAGGTGTACAGAAGAGCCTCGTTAAATACCAGGTGTACAGAAGAGCCTCGTTAAAATACCAGGTGTACAGAAGAGCCTCGTTTAAATACCAGGTGAGCCTGATTTATATACCAGGTGTATAGAAGAGCCTGGTTGAAATACCAGGTGTACAGAAGAACCTCCTTTAAATACCAGGTGTATATAAGAGCCTGGTTGAAATACCTAGGAGCCTGGTTGAAATACCAGGTGTACAGAAGAGCATTTAAAGACCAGGTGTATATAAGTGCCAGGTAGAAATACCAGGTATACATTAGAGCCTCGTTCAAATACCAGGTGTACATAAGATCCTTGTTTAAATACCAGATGTACAGAAGAGCCTGGTTTAAATACCAGGTGTACAGAAGAGCCTTGTTTAGATACCAGGTGTACAGAAGAGCCTCATTTAAATACCAGGTGTACAGAAGAGCCTCAGCCCCGTTTGGTCATGGGGCAAAGAATAGGGCCACTGCAGATCATTTTTTTGTTCATGTTCATTAAAGGTCATCATGATCCCTGCATTGTTTCAGGTGCCATCTCGCTCACATCAAAAATGCAGTGGCAGAAAAACAACAAACGTGGCTCCAGCGTAAATGGAGTGTCTACGATAGAATTTGCAGCAACTCTGCAGTTCAGGGTGAGAAGGTTCTAGGCCCATTTTCCATATTTTATCTTGATGTACATGGAGGATGAGCCTGGCATGTTCATGCCTGTTGGGCGCCATATAACCTTTCATGTGTTGGTGCGCCTTAAAACCCAATTCAATTCAATTTGTTTTAAATACCAGGTGTACAAAAGAGCCTGGTTTAGATACCAGGTGTACAGAAGAGCCTGGTTGAAATACCAGGTGTACAGAAGTGCCTCGTTTAAATACCAGGTTTACAGAAGAGTCTTGTTTAAATACCAGGTGTACAGAAGAGCCTTATTTAAATACCAGGTGTACAGAAGAGCCTCATTTAAATACCATGTGTACAGAAAAGCCTGTTTTAAATACCAGGTGTACAGATGAGCCTGGTCTAAATACAAGGTGTACAGAAGAGCCTGGTTTAAATACCAGGTGTACAGAAGAGCCTCATTTAAATACCAGGTTTACAGAAGAGTCTTGTTTAAATACCAGGTGTACAGAAGAGCATCATTTAAATACCAGCTGTACAGAAGAGCCTCATTTAAATACCATGTGTACAGAAAAGCCTGTTTTAAATACCAGCTGTACAGACGAGCCTGGTCTAAATACCAGGTGTACAGAAGAGCCTGGTTTAAATACCAGGTGTACAGAAGAGCCTTATTTAAATACCAGGTGTACAGAAGAGCCTCGCTTAAATACCACATACCAGGTGTACATAAGAGCCTGGTTTAGATACCAGGTGTACATAAGAGCCTGGTTTAAATAACAGGTGTACAGTAGAGCCTCGTTTAAATATCAGGTGAACAGAAGAGCCTCGTTTAAATACCAGGTGTACAGAAGAGCCTTGTTTAAATACCAGGTGTGCAAAAGAGCCTGGTTTAGATACCAGGTTTGCAGAAGAGCCTCGTTCAAATACCAGGTGTACAAAAGAGCCTCGTTTAAATACCTACCAGGTGTACAGAAGAGCCTCATTTAAATACCAGGTGTACATAAGAGCCTGGTTTAAATACCAGGTGTACAGAAGAGCCTGGTTTAAATACCAGGCGTACAGAAGAGCCTCGTTTAAATACCAGGTTTACATAACAGCCTGGTTTAGATACCAGGAGTACAGAAGAGCCTGGTTTAAATACCAGGTGTACAGTAGAGCCTCGTTTAAATACCAGGTGAACAGAAGAGCCTCGTTTAAATACCAGGTGTACAGAAGAGCCTTGTTTAAATACCAGGTGTGCAAAAGAGCCTGGTTTAGATACCAGGTTTGCAGAAGAGCCTTGTTCAAATACCAGGTGTACAAAAGAGCCTCGTTTAAATACCAGGTGTACAGAAGAGCCTCGTTTAAATACCAGGTGTACAGAAGAGCCTGGTTTAAATACCAGGTGTACAGAAGAGCCTGGTTTAAATACCAGGTGTACAGAAGAGCCTGGTTTAAATACCAGGTGTACAAAAGAGCCTCGTTTAAATACCAGGTTTACATAACAGCCTGGTTTAGATACCAGGAGTACAGAAGAGCCTGGTTGAAATACCAGGTGTACAGAAGAGCCTTGTTTAAATACCAGGTGTGCAAAAGAGCCTGATTTAGATACCAGGTTTGCAGAAGAGCCTTGTTCAAATACCAGGTGTACAAAAGAGCCTCGTTTAAATACCAGGTGTACAGAAGAGCCGGGTTTAAATACCAGGTGTACAGAAGAGCCGGGTTTAAATACCAGGTGTACAGAAGAGCCTCGTTTAAATACCAGGTTTACATAACAGCCTGGTTTAGATACCAGGAGTACAGAAGAGCCTGGTTGAAATACCAGGTGTACATAAGAGCGTACACTAATAGTACTACTAATCATAATTTAGCCTTAAAGCATAGAATCAACTGTAATATTTGTTAATGTTTGTTCATAAATTGTTTAATTTTCTGTTCATTAGTTAATGCGCATTTAAGGTATCTGTTATTAAATGTTATTTTGTTAAAATTAAAGTATAAAATATATCTCTTGCATCTCTTTGGATGTCACATTATCCATTACTGGTAAAATAAAAGACACTTACAGTGGTCTAATAATAACTTTTATAACATTTTAAAAGGTCTTAACTGCCGGATACAACTTTTTTGATGAAAATATTCCTTTCGGATTACTTAATAACATAAGGTTGTAAGTGCATTTTCTCTGATGACAAAGTCAAAATTGAAATTTTGTAATAAGAAATACTATATTATAAAAGCGAGCAAACTACAGCTTATGTCACAACATGATTATTCACAGTATTAACACAATTTATAATAGTCAGTCAGTTTTTTCCACTTTGTGGAAAACTATGATTTTTCACTTACGACCTTATAATTCTAGACCATCGATTTGGTAATGTACACTGGAAACCCAAAGGGGTCGTAGGTTCAAATCTCACTGGAGGCATATTTTTTTTTATTACGTTTTTTCTCCCTAAGCATCATTCATCAGTTTTTGCGCACAATATGACCTATTTATGTGTCGACGTGCCGTAAAACACCATTCATTCATTCATTCATTCATTCTCCCTAAGAAACCTTGTTTCATGGGTTCATATACCAAGTTTGTTCAAATGGTGACCCTGGAGTCGAATTTGGCCCTATTCCCGGAGACACGTTTTATATAGACTTACAAACTTAAAAAATCTTCTTCTCTGAAATTACAAGAGCCAACAGTTTAATACTTTGTATTTACACTCAGCTTATGGTCCTTACCAAGTTTGTTCAAATGGTGACCCTGTGGTCAAATTAGGTCCTGGGTCACATGTCACATGTCACATGTGAAAGATGATTTGAGTGTTTATATTAACGAAAGTTTGATTTGTTTTAAAGCCAGCCAAACTTGAGCCAAACACATCCCTCCCCTATCTTGGTAATTGAAGACAGTTTATATGAAACTAGTTTTATATTGCCATATATCCACCTGCCACCCTACCATGGATACCATAATTATAGCCAGTAGAGCAATACAGGCCCTCTTTGGCCTCTTGTTTTCTGAAAAAAGTGCCATTTTCTTCCTTGTGAACGCTCTAGCACCTTAATTTATTATTTGATCTTTACAGGGGCGTAGCCAGCGATACGCACTTACGCACGTGCGTAACATCGATTTGAAAAGTGAAAAAATAATTATGGCCAAAAATGGCATAAAAATCGAAGGCTAACTTAACTCCTGACATATGTTTTTTTCATTTTTAAAGAAATCATTTTACCCTAAAAGGCCGCCAAAATGTGACCAAAAAACCCACCAGAGGCTGGCAAAGGATGTCTATATCGCCCCCTCCACAGCAGGAGGGGGCGACCCCCTCCCGCACCTACCCCTACCTCGGCGCTACGTGCCAAGGGTAATGCCTTCGTCATTAAGGGTGCGTACTTTTTGCCTGGCTACGCCTCTGCTTTACCAAACTTGCTGTTGGGTTAGTATCTCCAGAGTTATGGTCCTTGTTTTATTCTGAAAAATGCCATTGTCTGCTTTGTGAACACTCTAGCACCTTCATTTATTATTTGATCTTCATCACACCTGCACATATTGTTAATATCAACATAAGCTCGGACGTGTTTGAAAACCAGCCAAATCGGATCAGTAACACCAGAGTTATGGCCCTTGTTTTTTCTGAAAAATGCCATTTTCTGCCTTGTGAACACTCTAGCACCTTCATTTATCATTTGATCTTTGCCAAACTTACACTGATTGTTATTATCAATGAAAACTCGGACAAGTTCGAAAACTAGCCAAATTGAATGAGTATCAGCAGAGTTATGGCCCTTGATTTGCTGAAAAATGCCATATTCTGTCTTTTGAACACTCTAGCACCTTCATTTATTATTTGATCTTTACCGAACTTGCACAGAGTATCAATATCAATGAAATATATATGTATTTTGGGGGTTCTGGACCACAACCAAATCACCCCAAATAATCTAAAATCACCACACACAAATTTTCAGTTTACTGAAAATTAAGTCGATTTAACTGGTTATTTAGCATGTCCCAGGCGCTAAATAACCCAAGATTTTAAGATTGAATTGTGAAAATGTTTTAAATTTGGATGTTTAAATTTTATTACAAAATAGAGGTTAAACATTAAAACTTAGGTTAACAAACTTTTTTAAAATAGGGGTAGTGAAGAACACAAGTTTAATTTTTTTTACTAAAATACAGTTAAACATTAATACGTCTAAATTTTAAGCACTCAGCATTATAATCTTTAAATTTCCAATAACTTGCCATTATTCTAATTGAAACGCCACCACAACTAGAACAAATTTTATTTTTTGCTCTTGTACCTTTTTTACATATTGAGCACGGCAACACATGACTTGTTTTTAATCTGTACTTATGCAAACTGCAATAATTAGAATCTTTTGTAGTCTTATTTTTACACGGATTGTGTAATCCAATTTTAAGAAATTTGCAAACGTTGATTTCCATTGTTTCTTTTGATATATTTATTTATTTTATATTAAATAAAAAAAATTATAAATATATAACAAAAAGAAATAATGAGAACGGAAGAGATTATAGCAGAATTATTTGCCCAGTTTAAAACTGGAAATATAAATAAAGAAGCATTAAATCATAGTCTTTTGGCTTTAAAAATACCAAAAAAAACTCAGGAAAATTTAAAAGATGCTAAATTACAAGTATTTGAAAATCATCAAAAGAGACGACGTGATAAAAAGCTACGTAAAAAAGAAAAGAAAAAAGAAAAGAAAAAGCAAGAAGATGCTATAAAAGACCAAGAAAAAAAATATAAAAATGTAGTAAACGAACTGAAACAAGTTTTTAAGTATAAAAAAGATGAAGCAGAATTAAAACTAGTTGACAATCCAATATGCGGATTGCTTAGAGCATACAAAATGTCTGTAAATAAATACAAAGATCCTCAAAAACTATCTTATGATAAAAAATATATCATTGCAAAACAAATCATTAAAGAACTAATAGAGACTAAAGGATTAAAATTTCAATTAGCTCTTACTATAGATTTATTTAAAGATGAGGGTTCTACTAAAAAATACACAACTGCCGTATTATTTAGCGAACAAAAAGCAATATTAAGCTCTGAAAAAATAAGTGAATTTTATGACGAATCTTTTGCATTTATACAAGAAAGTTTAGAAAGATTTACAAACACAGCATCAGGATTAGAAGTTGACCACTGTGTAAAGTTGTACTTAAATATTGCAAAGTATGAACCACTAAAAGGTTCTTCATATATTCCACTGCCTGAAGAAATAGCTAATAAAAAAGCAATAATAAACGTAAAAAATGACGATAATCAATGTCTGTTTCATGCTATAAATTCTTCTATAAATCCTGCTGCAGATCACACCGATAGGTTGTCAAAATACCCAAGCATAGATTTTTAAAAAAAGATAAAATTGACTTTCCCACTCCAATTTCACAAATTTCAAAAGTAGAAAAACTAAACAATATTGCTATTAATGTTTACGGATACACCATATCAGAAAAAAGTAAAAAAGTAAATGTTTTTCCATATAAAATATCAGAACAACCCAAAGACATCAACAGGATTAATCTACTTTTGATATCTGATGAAAATGTTACAAACAGTCACTATTGCTGGATTAAAAACTTAAATAAACTGCTTTACGACCAAAACAAACATAAATGCAAAACTTATTTTTGTGATCGTTGCCTTTATGGATTTTCAAATGAAGACTTACTAACAAATCACAAAGAAGATTGTTATGGTATCAACAAAAAATCTTGCAAAACTAAAATGCCAGAAGAAGGTAAAAATATTGTAAAATTTAAAAACTACCAAAATAAAATACATGTGCCTTATGTAATATATTCTGATTTTGAAAGTATATTAAAACCAAATTTAATCAAATTTGGAAATAAATCCGAAATCACAGATTTACATGAAGCTTGTGGATTTGGATGCCAAGTTGTTAGATATGATGGAAAAACTGAAAAACCTATTATTTACAGAGGTGAAGATGCTGTTGAAGTGTTTTTAAATCGCCTATAATGTGAGAAGAGCAACATTAATAATATATTTGCTCACCCAAAACCATTAATCATGACACAACAAAATGAAGAAGATTATGAAAAAGCTACACAATGTTGGATATGTGATAATGAAATAGGCAGAACATCTGGTAAAAATTGTAAAGTAAGAGACCACTGCCATTTTACCGGAGAATACAGAGGTGCAGCACATAAAAACTGCAACCTAAAACTAAAAATAAAACCTGGCAAAACCCCAATTCCTGTAATATTTCACAACCTTAAAGGATACGACAGTCATCTAATAATGCAAAAAATACATAAAATGAAAGGTAATATAACATGCATTCAAACCAACTCAGAAAAATACATATCATTTAGTGTCGGCTAGCTTAAATTTTTAGACAGTTTACAATTTATGGCTTCTTCTTTAGAAAAACTAGTTGATGCAACAGACAAAACTGATTTTGAAATAACCAGAAATCAGTTTAAAGAACAAACAGATTTACTTTTACGAAAAGGTGTTTATCCTTATGAATATTTTAATAGCATGGATAAATTTGATGAAACACAATTACCACCAATTGAAGCATTTTACAATAAACTTAGAGACGAAGGTATTACTCAAAAAGATTACGATCATGCCCAAGAAGTATGGGAAAAATTAAATTGTATAACTCTTGGAGATTATCATGATTTATATTTAAAAACTGATGTAACTTTGTTGGCAGATGTATTTCAATCTTTTAGAAAAGAATGTATGAAATCATATAAACTTGATGCATTGCCTTATTATACAGCACCAGGATTATCTTGGGATGCTTTACTTAAACATTCCAAAATAGAACTAGAACTTCTTACAGATATAAATATGCATTTGTTTGTAGAAAAAGGTATGCGTGGTGGAATTAGTATGGTATCAAAACGACACGGAAAAGCAAATAATCCCTATGTGGCTAATTATAACCCTGATAAAGAAATTATCTATTTAATGGATTTGGATGAAAACAACCTTTATGGGCACTCGATGAGTCAGCCACTTCCATATTCTGGATTTATTTGGAAAAAAATAAACAAGAAAGAAACATTTTCTAAACCAAAACCTGCAAAGGACAATTTCTTGAAGTTGATTTGAAATATCCAAAATAACTGCATGATTATCACAATGATTATCCACTTGCCCCTGAAAGATTAAAAGTAAAAAAAGAATGGTTATCTGAGTACCAAACAAATTTATTAGAAAATAACGTTATGACAGAACAACTAGTACCAAATCTTATGGACAAAGAAAAATATGTGTTACATTATACAAATTTAGAGTTGTATTTATCTTTAGGCATGAAACTGAAAAAAATACACAGAGTAATAGAATTCAATGAAAAACCTTGGATGGCATCATACATAAATTTAAACACAGAACTTAGAAAAAAAGCTAAATCACAATTTGCAAGAGATTTTTACAAGCTTATGAATAATATTATAAAATAATAGCAAAATCAAGCATAAAATTTTCAGATGAATTATCGGCAATGCATGTAAACAAAACAAAATTAAAATTAAACAAACCTATTTATGTTGGAATGTCAGTATTAGATTCATCAAAGCACTTAATGTATTATTATTATTACAACACTTTGAAAAAAAGGTATGGATCTGACTGCACTTTATTATACACAGATACTGACAGCTTGCTTGTAGACATCAAAACAGAAGATGTATACAAAGATATGTTTGAAATGAAAGATGAATATGACTTTAGTAATTATCCACAAAACCATCCAATGCACGATGATACAAATAAAAAAGTATTAGGTAAAATGAAAGACGAATGTGCTGGTGTTGCTATATCTGAATATGTTGGATTAAGACCCAAACTATATTCTATTTTGAGAGCTGATGAACAACTTATCAAAAAAGCAAAGGGAGTAAACAAATATGTAATTCAAAAACATATTAACTTTGAAAACTACAAGGATGCACTATTTAACAAGAAAAAATACAACCATGAAATGAATATACGTTCAATAAAACATCAGATGTACAGCATAAAAATAAACAAAGTTACATTATCACCATTTTACTCAAAAAGATATATACGAGAAGATGGAATTACAACTGATGCACATGGTTTCTATCAAAACTTATGAATTTGGGTATCAGCAGGAACAATAAGTAATTCTTCTTTGACAAATCCTCTTTGTGGCGCTGGTAATTTCAAATAATAAACTCTTATACCTTGCGTCACCATATAACTTTTAATCTTGTGAATATCTACACTCCACATTGGATCAGTTGCTCTGCGTCTTCCACCTTCTTGTTCCCCGGGTTGATATAACTTGCATTCATACAGATAGGATCTTCTTTTAATGTTTTTGTTTTAACAAGAGGGGGCTTTTTTGTCTCCACATTTATTGCTTTGGCAACTTCTGGTAATCTCTTTACCCACTCTCTATTACGTTTTTGTGAATCTATTTCCTTAGCATACTGATAACCAAACAATCTTTCAGCTAATGTTCTGTTAAATCTTTCCACTATAGCTTGGTCTCTGTGTATTTCTGTTCTGCCCCGTCTGATATTTACTTTGTGTTTGGCCATCAACTGCGATACTGCACCCATAAATTCCCTGCCTGGATCCACTTGCAATAACTTTGGATATTTTAAATGCCGACTGTATATATTTTCAAATGCTTTAGCAACTTCTTTACTATCCCTGGAAGTCAGCGGCTCTGCTTCTTTGTATCTGCTTGCAATATCAACCACAGTCAATGCGTATAGTTTATATGTCTTGCGGCCACGGCCAAATCCAAAAGTATCATGCGGCAGAAATAACAAATCAGCTTGATGCACTCCATTCTTAGCAGAAACATCAAACCTGGGTCAAACTATTTTTTTTGGTGCGGGTAAATAAATCTGCCACACAGCTTGTTTCTTTAAAAATTCTAATGCCTGTTTCTTACTGACACCAGCCTTTTATGCCAATTTTTTAACTGCTGAGTAACCTTTCCAAAATCCTTTTGGGCTGTAATAAATCGTTTCCATTTTTTCTACTAAAGATTAAACTTTATATAACTATAAAGAAAAAAAATGGAAATCACAACTGCACGATTTGATGAACTACTCGAAGAGCAAAATCAAAATAGCACAAAGAAATGGACAGACTTGGAAATAAATAAAGTATACACTATTACAGATACGAAAATAGTAGATACTGAATATGGTCCATCCATGGTATTGACATTATTAGACAACGGTGAAGTATGGGCGCCTGATCATCTCAAAAATAAAATAGAGAAGAGTGCTAAACCACCATATTATATTCGACCACTTGGATTGAAACCATGTAAAAACAATAAAAAAAAATAGGTATCATGCATATGACTTAGTCTTTCCAAAGTAGTCATTTTAAAAGTAATTATATTTTTTTTATGAATTCAATTTATACGCCACAAATCCAGTTGCAGCCATGCCCACCACAATAAACGTAATCTCTCTATTTTGTTGATCCGGAGATGGTGTATAAAAATCACTCAAATTAGGCTCCGGTTCCAAAAGCAAATGTTCAGTTATATAATAATACTGCTTCATAGCTTGGTCTACATTATCAAAAGTCTGCTCTGCATGATGCTCTTTTTGCAGTTGCTTATTAATAAAATCTAATCTATCTGTTCTTTTTTTATTCCAAGACGCTTGTGCTGCTTCCAATTGTTCCACTGCTTTGTCATGCCTTTGTCTTTCCTCATCTGAATGACTTCCCATTTTTGAAAAGAAATAATTTGAACCGCTAAACGCCAATGCGTTTGTTAATGCGCCACCGATCATCATTGCTACTGCACTTGCCATTTTTTTATATATATATTTTTTAAAATTATTTCATAATATCCGCAGGAATAATACCTTGCTTAATCAGCATATCCTTTGTAGCCATTGCTAACATTATATCCACAGACAGCATCCCAACATCTACCATATTAAAATCCACTTTAGGGGCTGGTCTTTTTAGTAGTTTTCTGCCATTCTCAGAATATCCAACAGTTAAAAGTGTTTCCACTCCAGCGTGATACATCATATTTACAATTTGTTTTCCGTCAATACTTGTTGCCATTTTTTTTAATATTATTTTTTATATTATTTTTTTAAATAAATTATTAAAAACAATCAAACGGGTCTTTTGGTGCAACACGAACAGCCACAGGTTGCACAGGTTGTGTAGCAGATTTCTTGTTATAAATATACAAACCCAACCCAGCAATGCCTACTAATAAAAGCAGACACGGTGGAATATAATTTTTGTATACGTTTATTTTGATTTCTGGTTCCTCTTCATCTATTGTTATTTTTGTTATTTTATTTTCATCTTGCTTTGCAGCTTTTTGATTTGCAGCATCTTGCTTTGCATCTTGCTCTACCAAACGCTTTGCCTTTCTTGCCGCTGCTCCTTTTTTTCCAGCTTCTATTCTTTTTGGATTTTTTACTTTTTGTACAGGTATAACTTCACTCTCTTGGTTTTCCATCATTTATATTATCTATATTTTTATTTTTATTAAAATCAATATGTCTAACAGTTGTTAGTATTGCTGTAAATGGTGCTAAGCACATTCCATACCTGTAATACAACTCACAACAAGCGCTTGTCAAAGCATGATTAATAAATGGGTCTTCCTCCAAATCTTCTATCAGCTTTGGTGGATTGGTTACATTAAAATATTTTGATACTCCCATCACATACAAGTTAATAAAAGAATTGCCTAAAGTCTTGATCATGCTTGCCCCAAGCCTTGCTTCATATCTGCAGTAAAGTTTGTTAATTTCATCCGGGGGCATGCTATCTATATTCGTTAGTTGTATGTCTTTACCCAAATATTGACGGCTACCGCCGCCAGCCACTATGGCTGATAATCTTTCTTTTTTTGTTTCTTTTTGCTTTGATTCATCACGTTCTGTGTATTAGTATTACTATTAGCAACAAAGCAATGCTGTTAAAAAAATAGCATTGCTGTTAAAAATTATTCAACCCAATAACCAGTTGGTTGGTCAGTCCTCAAAATTAACTTGGAATATTTAGTCTTAGCTAAAGCTTTTCTTATTCTAGTTCTCTCTTCCAGCGTCGGAATAACATCATTTTCTCTCAAACAATTTTCATAACTATCTCTGTCCTTGGTGTAAAACATACACAACCATTTTGCTTGCTCCCTCAAATCTTTCAATACAGAATTATATCTCTGCGAAATGACCCACACTGATTGTTTGGCGTGACGACCAGAGAATGCCAACTCTGACAACATATCCTTTTTCTTTGTTAATTCTTTTGTGGCGGAGCAATCATCAATCAATGATGTATAATGTGGGCTGGCCAGCATATTGTTTGAAAAATAAACGCAACAGTTCTTGTAACATTTCTTTGCCGTTGCGAACGGGATTGACAATTATTATTTTTTTATCTCTCGGGTTTCTCACATCTCCTATCCAGGATCTATTTTTATAAGCCTCGTTCCACTCTATGGTTGGACACAATATAATTATATGTTCAAAAACTCCAACATACTCTTGTTCAAGTATGTCAAGAACAAACTCTGTTTTGCCGCAGCCTGTCTGACCACAGATAATGGCACTGGGAATATTTAGGATATTTAGTATCGTGTTTCTTTGAATCTTCCATCTTCGAAATTGATTTGCGCATCTTGTATTATATAAAGATAAATATTTAAAGGTTGATCTGCATCTGCTTTTTTATTTATTAGTATCGTTATGCCTTCACTGCCGTTTTCTATTTTTCTTCCACTGCCGTATAATAAATTGTCATCACATGTTCTAAGGTCAAGCCACAAAGCATATGCTTTTGTTAAATAGGTCTCAAGAGAAACATTGGTAAAGTTTAAGTCCCTCGCTGCTATTTCTGTCTCTTTGTTTCTTTTTCGAGGTCAAGGCAAAATATTTGTTGATTTCATCCCAATGTTGATATGCCTTCATGCCCTGACTATACAACTGATTTGGTACTCCCTCTATTGTCATTTCAACCTTTTCAATCATTGGGTTATAATAGGTTTCTGTGCTTGTTCTTTCTGGGTCTTCAAACAGTATTAAAATACCTTTCATGCTCTGTGCTTGCACATTAATGTTGATGTTCCAAAGGGTTTCAGATTTGTTTGCTATTATTTTTCTATGTCGCAAGATACGATCATACATAAATACTATCTTACCATTGATTTGCTGTCTTATTTGTCTGGATAATTCAACATCACTAACCATATCAAATTCCAAGCAGATATTTTTTATTACATAAGATGCATCAGCATCACTGCTTTTGATAACTTTGTTATAATCGTTAAACGTTAATTCATATTCTAACCTATCACCAAGCCCCGCTTGATAAAATGGCATATGACTTTCTAACATTTCAAAGTCCAGTGGAATACAAAATCTATTTCCAAAAGTTGCTGCTATAGCTTCATCTTCGGTGTCTGAGGAAGCATCTCCCGCGCCAACTCTATGTTTTAACATGTTTGCTTTACCAATACCTTGGTAAGCTGTGTTTAATCGTTCGGTAGGGCTTTTCCATAAATCTACATAACAATGATATATATCACTGTCATCTATTGACATGACTTCATTGCCACTTATTCTTATTGTCATTTTTTTCACAATTGCTCTACCCAGATTCTGGTATAGAGTAGCGTTGGCGTCTGTTCTGCTTTTAAGTTCTATTTCAAAGGCAAGACGAGCAGTACGAGGAACTATCACATCATTAGTACTTAGATTGGGAAATCTTACAAACAGTTGTTGGTTTTGGTCTATTGTTGATGGATTATTAGTTATTACTACACTTGTGCGGATGCCCTTGGCACCATGAGGTTCTCTTAGTTTTCTATGAGGGTTGAGTTTGTTTCCGTAAGCTGACATTGTTTTTATTTTTTAAATATATTTTTTAAATATATTTTTTAAAATTAAATAAAATAAAAACAATGGCTGAAGGAGGATTTGAGTTTGACAATCCTACGTACGATACAGATGATTATGATGAATATTATGATGATTTACCAATGGTGCCTGATGAGCCTGTTCGAAGAAGTCTTCTTAATCAAAGCGATCATATTGCTGAACTTAGGGGAGAGCTGAGAGAAGTCACACTTAAAACACATAAGACAAATCTTGTAAAATCCTTTTATGATGAAATAGCAAAACGATATAAGATGGCACCGGACAAAATGGATTATGACCAGTTTAAAGTATCAGATGATGGTAAAACATTATACTGGGTTGTTGATGATAAAGAAATAAGAATAACTGCCAAGCAAGGTAGTGCAACATTTCTTTCCCTTGGTTCTTTGGTAAAGGAATTTGGCTCTGGGGGAACAAGGGCGGTAAGACAATTTTTGAATTTGCCGGAGTATAACAGTAAAACAAAATTATCACAGAGAGCTCGACAAGCGTTGGAAAGCACAAGAAACGATTTACCAGATAATGTGGATGCTATTTCATTACAAGATTTTTCACATATTATGGATAACATAGAGACATCAATGGATAACATAGAGGAATCAATTTTTGACTGGGATGTGGATGAGCGTCCTGATGTTGAAACACAAACAAATATAGACAAGCGTGAAATGGATGGAATAGTAAAAGCGATGACAACTGTCAAGGAAGAACTCACCAATAACTTGGCAAAACTCACACAACTTGATAAAGACATAACAAGAGAAAAACAAAAGTTAGAACAAGCTAAGACTGATAATGATGAATTCCAGATAAAGAGAATTAGCGACCGCATCAAATACCTTGAAGTTGAGAGAGGTGCAAGGATGGATGCTATCAATGAAAACAGAGAAGCTTTCCGTAACCAAGTAAGCAGAATAAGAGAAACAATAAACAAAATGTTAAACGAGGATACAACTCTTGGTGAGAGAATCAAAACCTTGTTAAGGGAGCAAGGTATTACTATTGTTAGTATTTTGACTGCGTTTGGTATGATTATTGGGGTATTAGTTGAGGCCATTATTCCTACAACGGGAGGAGGGACTGCACCTGTTCCAACTCCAAAGCCTGATCCATCAAGTGTAAAAGACTGGATAAAAAAACAACTACTTAATCTTGGTAAACTTCTTGCCAACCTAGCTGGTAAAGCTGCTGCAGCACTTCCAGGAGTTATTGGTGCAATAGTATCATGGCTTTTATCCGCAACAGGTAATGTTATTAATTGGCTTGGTAACAATCTATGGGCTTTGCTTGTGTTTGTTTATGGGTTGTTGTATGTGGCAGCCAAAGAGTGGTTCAGTAAATCTCGTAAATAAGTAATGCAGCAAGACTTATTACTATAGTACCAACAATTATAGTTGTTTTGTTATCTTCATGTTCAATCGCTATTTTTTTTATTTCTGGTGGGTTATGATCCACAGTTTTATGTATTGATTTATCAAAGTCAAAATGTTCCGGTAAAAATTTCTTTGTTGTGGTGCCTTGAAAAGGTTGAATATTTTTTGGTGGTACTGGTTTTACATTCACATCATTATTCAATCCTAATGCTTGTGCATCGGTTGCTATTACAATTTCATTATTGTAGTCTTGTATTGTTCCAATTCTTAATTCCATGTCACTCGGAGACATGTACAATCCACTTCCATAGATAAAATTTACTTTACTTCTTGCATATTTTAGAGTGTTTTCATATCTTGAAATTTGACTGGGCAAGTCGATGGGGGCTATTTATTGCGTCCTCTACATTTGCTAAAAATTGTTTCTGTGCATCAAATGCTGTTCCAGTTCCAAGTATATCTGTTCTTGTTTGTGATTGTGAGCCAAGGATTGCCCAGCAGTATGTTCTTATGCTGTCATTGATTCTTTCTACTCCAGCTCTTGTGAAACCCGCAGAATCATCTAGTATAAAAGTAGACCAGCTGTTGTCTGCCTCAGATCCTTGTGCAATGTAATCAATGTGATATGTTTTATCACTTTCATAGACTGTAAAACTCATCGTTTTGTTGTCGTATACAGTATTTATCAAAGGATGATAACCAATATTTGTCCAGTAATTATAAATTGTTCCTAGACCATCATTATAGCTTTGTTTCTGTCTCCAGTCCGAATTTAAGTCAACATTAAACTCCTTGCATATTCTCTCGTATGCGTTTCGGTTATATGTGTTATTAAACGCATTCCAATTTGAGTCTTGCGGCATTGCTACACTCATCTCAAATAATATTCTTCTGCCTTGGTAGTAGACATGAAATCGAAATAACGAACCAACCAGGGCATTAGCTTTTAGATGGTTGTTAAAATCAATACCACATCCAGTTGTCGCACACCAAATAGCAAAATTCAACTGATTCTGCCAAAATAACATCCAATCTGTTCCCCAGCTTTGGACTATAGCATCTGATTTGACGTATGGGAGTTTGTATTTTTCAAAGACATTGGGAAATGATGCTTTAAAGCCTTTACCGTTTGATGTAATGACTATGTTTTGATTTATTATATCTATCACTTTCTTGCTAAAAGTATTTGAATATTGAGCATCCGGGTTATATTTGAATTCTTTAGAAATCATTTTTATTTTATATATATATTAAAAAAAATGTTTCATACAATTTCAAACATAGACAATTCTATTAACTTACAACAGTATATCGATAATAAAAATGGAGATAAGCGCGTTGGATTAAAAAGTTTTACATACACTATTGGCTGGTTTAATATTATTAATCATGAAGTCATAAAGACAAAAAAACCAGATAATGCTTATCGTATACCAGGTGGACTCTATAACTTTCAAGACTTGGTAGAAGATTTTAGCAATTTAAATAAAAATATTACCCTAACCATTTTTGCACAAAGTGCTACAGCCATTTTAGATACGTCAATAGAGACACGAATGTCAAGCGGTCTTTCAAAAATACTGGGGTTCGAGGACAGAAAATGGTTAAAAGGTATTCAGGCCGGAATTCACCCAATTAATTTAGCTCCTTATAAACAGCTATATGTTCATCTGGAACAAGTTAATACGAGTAGTAATTATTTCAATGGTGCGCCAAGCACTATTATAGGGGTTATACCTGTAGTAAATAAGCAGTTTGGGGATATTGTATATACACGTTTTTATCCTGAATATCACTGTCTTACAAATGGTGCAATTACTGAATAGAAAATAGGAGTCAGAGATGAGTATGGCAACAAAATAAATAATCACGGTTTGCCTATGAGTTGTGTTTTAGAAATTATTTAAAAAATATATTTTTATAAAAAAAACAATGAGTATATTTGGACCAACAAGACCTAAAAAAACAGAAGACTTAGAGGCTTTGATAAATGATGTTCAAAATTTATATAGGCGAATTGTGCCTTTTGTGCCAGTTTAATCATTTGAGAGATACAGTTGATAATCTTAAATATGGGATTATAACAATATTTGCGGAGGCTAAGGGCCCACTTGTACTGAATAGAATACTCTCATCTGGTAACGGTGGAGCAGAAACAAATGTGGGGCATGTAATGACACGCCGTGGACGGATTATGGGAATAGGTTTAGCATGTGAACGATTAGTTGGTGACGTATCTGTAATAGTTTCTGTCAATGGTGTTGAACAACCAAATTATGGCATAACGCTTCACATCATCCCACGCAATCATGATAACTTTGATAGTCCTTTAGAGATTGGTGCTGGTTCTGTTGTTAACTTTGTATGCAAGGTTGCTAACGCTACCGCTGTAAATACGGTGGCATGATTATTAATTGAATTAATTTAATTTTTTATTAATAAATAAAAAAATGCCGAAGCAACCGACAGCACCAAGTTTATATCCTGAGTTGCCAGTGGAAGACGGACAAAATTATAGATTACAAAAGATTTCAGAAATTGAAAAAAAAGTTAATTACAGAACGAGATATACGTCAGTCACTTTATAAAAAATATAAACGTGGTATTAATATTACAGATGGAATTAACACTACCTTGATATCTGCAGGTGTTATTATGGCTGGGGTTGGATTTGTTGTTCCAGTTTTGTTACCTTTGGAAATAGCAGCAATAGTATGTGGAGCTACAGGTGTTTGTATTAATTTTATCAGACGCAAGCTTAATGCAAAAGCTCAAAAACATCATGAAATAAAAACTTTGGCAGAGGCTAAGTTGAATAGCATAACGCAGTAAATATCAAAAGCGTTGAGTGATGCACAAATATCTGAGCAAGAGTTCAAGTTGATTTTAGATGAACTGGAAAAATACTATAATTTGAAACAGGATATCAAACAAAAGAAACTTGAAATTAGTGAAGTTCAAAAAAAGGAACTAGTAGAGCAGGGAAGAAAGGAAGCAATGGCAACCTTACAAAAAAGTCTAAAAAGTGTGTGATTTATTGTTTTAGTAGTGTGTTTGAATATGATCCACCACCTTTGTATTCAAGGTCGGAAAATTGATAACAAATCGACAAATTTGTTTTGTATTAAATAAACATTTTATATTTTTAGGGGTGTAATTTTGATAACTATTAAAAAATTTAAACGTGTGTTTTTCGGTACCATATTTTTAAAAAAGTTTGTTAACCTAAGTTTAAATGTTTAACCTCTATTTTGTAATAAAATTTAAACATCCAAATTTAAAACATTTTCACAATTCAATCTTAAAATCTTGGGTTATTTAGCGCCTGGGACATGCTAAATAACCAGTTAAATCGACTTAATTTTCAGTAAACTGAAATTTTTTGTGTGGTGATTTTAGATTATTTGGGGTGATTTGGTTGTGGTCCAGAACCCCCAAAATACATATATATATGAAAGCTCGGACAAGTTCGAAAACCAGCCAAATCGTTTAGGTAACACCAGAGTTACGGCCCTTGTTTTAGTCGTAAATGCTGTATTTTGCCTCAATAAGACGATAGGGCTTTCATTTGGCCAGATTTTAATGAACTTTGCAGGGATGATCAGTACCAAATCTAGTTATGTATATCGTCACCGTGTTCCCCTTGAATGATTTTGGCAGAATTATGGCCCTTTAAAGGTTTTAATACACACTTTGTCCGGACATTTTTTCTTGAACCCCTGGCTGTATTTCAGCGAAACTTTGCAGGGATGATCAGTACCAGGCCTAGTGGTGCATATCATCACTATGTTCCTGAGTTATGGCCCTTTAAAGGTTTTACTACACAAACTTTATCTGGACTATTTCTCTTGAACCCTTGGCTGGATTTCAACGAAATTTTGCAGGGATGATCAGTACCAAGCTTTAATAGTTATGCATGTTATCGCCGTATTTCGGTTGAAAGATTTTATGGCCCTTTAATGGTTTTAATACACAGATTGTGTACGGACTACGTTCTCGTGAACCTCTGACCAGATTTCAGTGAAACTTTGCGGTGATGACCAGGCCTAGTTGTTTATGTCATCGCCGTGTTCCGGTTGCGGAGTTATAGCCCTTTAAAGGTTTTGATACGCAAACTTTATCCAGATTAGTCTTTTCTGAACTCCTGGCCGAGTTTGAACAAATTTTGGCAGGGATGAGGAGTACCAAGCCTAGTTGCGCCTATCATCGCTGTGTTCTGGTTGAATGAGTTGTGTCCTAATATACACAAACTTTATCCAGACAATTTTTCCTGAACCCTGGCTGGATTTTAGTGAAACCTGGCTGAAATGATCAGTACCAAGCCTAGTTGCGCATGTTGTCATGTTCCCCATCAACGATTCCATATAACCAGTAGAGCGATACAGGCCCTCTTGAGCTTCTTGTTTTGGTGTTGCCGGACTATTTCATTAAAACATGAGGTCAATGACCTTGAAGCTCTACTGTTAGGTTTTTGATAGCTAGATCAGCATTCCTGTGAAGTTTCATGAAAAATATGTCCAGCAGTTTCAGAGGAATAGTCGCTACAAGTTTTTACTATATAACTCTATGTAAACAAAGATGGCCGTCACAGCCATGTCTAATGTCGAATCAAAATAATTTTCAACGAGGGCCAACATCATGTCATGCTGATCATTTTAGAAAAAGTCTCATATCAATATAACTTATAGTTTTCAAGAAGTAGTCGCTACAAATTAGTTTTTTTTAAATCTATTTTTAGCCGTGGCAGCCATCTTCAATTTCCGGCCGACCTGAATTTTGCTAGGATCAACTAGATATCAAGAGCAACATTCCTGTGAAGTTTCTTGAAAATCCTTCAAGTAGTTTCAGAGGAGTAGTCGCTACACGTTTTTACTATATAACTCTATGTAAACTGGAAAAAAGTGGATACGTTTTATTTTTGCTGAGTATTTGTTTTATATAACATTTTATTTATTATAACATGTTTTACCAATATTATAACAGCACCATTTAAAAAGTGATCATATTACTACTGTCTTACAAAAACGAGTGGACAAAACACACGTATTGATAGATTCAAATAGCATTTACAGAGACGGTATTGTATCAACCAAGCAACGGTCAACATCTGTTGGTGAAACGGCAATCGTCTGTTGAGGTGTCAGACCAGTCAGGAAGTACTTCTAAAATAGTTCCATGAAAAAATCCAAAGTTTCTAGTTTGCATGTGTTTTCCCCAAGATTAGCTTATATTTCATTGTTAAATCTAAAGTATTACGTCTGTTGTCATGAATAGTATTTTACTGTGTTTGTCAGGACTATTTCTTTGGAGAGTGTGAGCACAGAGGGTGGGTAGAGATGTGTTTTTGACATATGTTTATTTCAAAATACGCATAGTGCAAATGAATTACGCGAAATGTTGAAAAACCGAATCGTTGTTTTATTCCAGATATTGGACGTTTGTGATCCAAATGTAATTTCACAGAATTAAAATGTATTTAAGCGAAAAAATAAAAAAATGGCCGCTGGCATCTATGTTTAACATTGAATCAAAATGATTTTCGACAATGACCATGCAACCTCATGCCATGCTGATCGTTTTAGAAAAGTTCGATATCGATATCACTTCTAGTTTTCAGGAAGTAGTCACCACAAACTTGTTTTTTCTTAAATCTAGTTTAGCTGTGGTGGTCATCATGAATTTCCGGCTGGCCTGAAATTTTGCTAGGATGTACTAGACATCAAGAGTAACATTCTCGTGAAGTTTCATGAAAATCCGTCAAGTAGTTTCAGAGGAGGAGTATTCGCTACAAGTTTTCATTATATAACTCTTTGTAAACAAAAAAGGCCGCGGCGGCCATGTTTAATGTCGAATCAAAATAATTTTCGACAAGGATCAACATCATGTCATGCTGATCATTTTAGAATTTCCCATATCAATATGTCTTATAGTTTTCAAGAAGTAGTCGCTACAAACTTGCGGCCAGCGGCCATCTTTGTTTATAAAGAGTTATATAGTAAAATCTTGTACCGACTACTCCTCCGAAACTACTTGACAAATGTTCATGAAACTTCATAGAAATGCTGATCTAAATATCAAAACCTATCAGTAGAGGTTCTTGTTTAAAAATATATTTTTAGCTTTGGCGGCCATCTTGGATTTCACATCAACATGCATTTTTGCTAAGATCAACTCGGACTTCATGGGCAACATTTCTGTAAAGTTTCACGAAAATCCATCCAGTAGTTTCAGAGGAGTAGTCGCTATAAAAAAAAAAGGTTTACGGACGACGGACACCGCACAACGGCATAAGCTCTGCTGATCTTTGATCAGTAGAACTTTTATCATTTAGCGTAAATTGCTAGCCACTTTTCATTTGTCTAGTAGCATTTCCAGGCCTAGTTATGGGGGTATCTAATTGAATAGGCACGTGTTCATATCTAGTATTATATCACTTCGAAACATCTATATACTATTCGTTACATTATTTTTAATTAATTAATCGTTTAATTCTTGAATGAATATTTTTAGCTCCTCTTCCGGATAGTAATCTGTTAATTTTTATGGAACGCCAAACACGACTTTGATGGTCATTTTCCATTATGATGTGGTCATTTTCCATTATTATGTGGTCGCTTTACATTATGGTGGTCATTTGTCATTATGATGTGGTCACTTTCCATTATGATGTGGTCATTTGTCATTATAATGTGGTCATTTTCCATTATGATGTGGTCACTTTTCATTATGATGTGGTCACTTTTTGTTATGATGTGGTCACTTTACATTATGATGTGGTTACTTTTCATTATTATGTGGTAAGTGTCTATTGTGATGTGGTCATTTTCCATTACGATGTGGTCACTTTTCATTATGATGTGGTAAGTGTCTATTATGATGTGGTCACTTTATATTATGATGTGGTCACTTTTCGTTATGATGTGTTACTTTCAATTATGATGTGGTTACTTTGTATTATGATGTGGTCGCTTTTTATTATGATGTGGTCACTTTACATTATGAGGTGATCTGTTTTAATTATGATGTGGTAAGTTTCTATTATGATGTGGTCACTTTTCATTATGATGTGGTAAGTGACTATTATGATGTGGTCACTTTACATTATGATGTGGTCACTTTTCATTATGATGTGGTTACTTTCCATTATGATGTGGTTACTTTGTATTATGATGTGGTCGCTTTTCATTATGATGTGGTCACTATACATTATGATGTGGTCTGTTTTAATTATGATGTAGTAAGTTTCTATTATGATGTGGTCACTTTACATTAGGAAGTGGTCACTTTTCATCATGATGTGGTTACTTTCCATTATGATGTGGTCGCTTTTCATTATGATGTGGTCACTTCACATTATGATGTGGTCTGTTTTCAGTATGATGTGGTAAGTTTCTATTATGATGTGGTATGTGTGGTCACGTGGTTTTTCTTCAAATAGCGCCATCTATTGACACTGCTTGCGGAATTCAAAATGGCGACAATGATAGAAATCCTAAATTATGTTAAAGTATCCGATGAAGCTCGTGTAAGATATTTAGAAGAAGAGTATCTTTTCATGCGATTGACACATTGCAACAACAATTAACTATTTTACAGCGTGTTATTTGAGAAATTGTACTGCGGTGTCGATGTACAAAACGTACGTCCACCATAATGGAAAGTAACCACATCATAATGAAAAGTGACCACATCATAATGTAAAGTGACCACATCATAATAGAAACTTACCACATCATAATTAAAACAGACCACATCATAATGTAAAGTGACCACATCATAATGAAAAGCGACCACATCATAATACAAAGTGACCACATCATAATGGAAAGTAACCACATCATAATGAAAAGTGACCACATCATAATGTAAAGTGACCACATCATAATAGACACTTACCACATCATAATGGAAAGTGACCACATCATAATACAAAGTAACCACATCATAATGGAAAGTAACCATATCATAATGAAAAGTGACCACATCATAATTTAAAGTGACCACATCATAATAGACACTTACCACATCATAATGGTAAGTGACCACATTATAATACAAAGTAACCACATCATAATGGAAAGTAACCACATCATAATGAAAAGTGACCACATCATAATGAAAATTGACCACATCATAATGAAAGTGACCACATCATAATAGAAACTTACCACATCATAATGTAAAGTAACCACATCATAATGGAAAGTGACAACATCATAATGTAAAGTAACCACATCATAATGGAAAGTGACCACATCGTAATGACAAATGACCACATCATAATGTAAAGCGACCACATCATAATGAAAAGTGACTATATCATAATGACAAATGACCACATCATAATGTAAAGCGACCACATCATAATAGAAAGTGACCACATCATAATGAAAGTGACCAAATCATAATGGAAAATGACCATCAAAGTCGTGTTTGGCGTTCCATAAATTTTTGCATTTACATCTTCTTCAGTTTCAGCTACAACTTCTGCCACAGCTTCTGTTTTGTTATCAGACTTTGTAAGTTCTTTTAAAATTATTTCCCCTTTTGGTTTAGGTTTAATAACCGAAACTAATTTATCAGCAGCCGTTTTTCCTACTTCATCTCCAAGTTTTTTAGAACCACTCTCTATGAATTGTTTACCAGCAGTTTCTAATGCTTTCTTGCCTGTGTTGTTTTTACAGACTCACCAAATATTTTTGATCCAACTTTTGAAACAATATCAAATATACCAGCTCCCGTTAATCTATCTACTTGAGTGTAGGTTCCCGTACTAGTGTCATAAACGTTTTTAAACATGTCATGTATAACTTATGTTGGATAAAACATAACTTATTAATCATTACTCAACTTATATTACATTAATTCTTTTAAAGCAAATCGGAATGATGTGTGGACTCCATTAAGATTAATAATTTTACCAGAGAAATGTAAATAGCAATACTGTTAATGATTGTTTTGTTCACGTCGCAATACCCAACTCTTATCGGTTCATATTTAAAAGGATATGACCTCGTAAGGTCAGCTGTACTTATTTCATAAATAACATCCCCGTATGATCCCGCATCAAATCAATAGTATCAATAGAATATGTTATGTTTGGTAGCAGTCAAATCACCATTTACAGCTAATGTTTCTTTCATATAAATATCGATGTCGGCATAACTGTAATTTCCATTTTGGATAATAATATCTTTCCAATCTTTTCCACTGTGATACCTTATTAAAATCCTCGCTAATATGGTACCATGAGTAAGTCATAGAATTAATCCTATCAAGTCCAATGCCATGTCAAATACAGTTGTAAAGTTACTCGATGGGTTAGAGTTATTAATTAATGTAGCTCTTTTTGATTTGCTGTTCCATTAATATAGGTTAGTAGGTTAGATAAAATTAACTACCTATATAAAACATTCAAAATTAAAAACTTGAGTAGTTTTATCTTTTATGAATGATCCGAAAAATAATGTTGTTCTTTCTGTTAGAAATACATCAACTGTTTCTTTTAGTGTTCGTTTGTCATTTTCTAGTTTTGGATATAATAACTTATTCTGTTCTGCATCTTTAAGATAAAATTTATTTCAAATATATAACGTCCGGATTTCCTAATGTTGAGTCCAACACCGGCGGGGGCGATTATATTCTTCAGTGTTTATAAATGGATTGGTTACGGGGGTAAACGCTTCGAGAACATTCTGACGAATGGTTCTTTCAAGTGTTTTTGTGTTGAATACGATGCATAACCAACGCTATCTTGCATAATGCTTGTTCCGTCTATTATTGCTTCAAACATTGTAATCCGACTTGCATTGTCTACTGTTACTTTCAACTTATCAATTATACCAAGAAGTGCTGTGTGACGACTATCAGACCGTTGATTATGGTTTTTAAGAAGAGTTATTTCTCATATATTGCTCTACATACATAAAAAAAAATATGAATATAAAAATCGAACAGGAAAAGCAGCATTCAAGGACGACAGTCAACCACAAACACACACAGAAACAAAGAACAACTTTAAAGATGAACAAAATGCCAAATTAGACATCACAAACACAAAAGGGTTGACAATAGGGCCGCTGGAGGTTTAAACCAGGTTCTAGAGTGCATCAAACCTCACACCCTACTGTCAGCCCAATAAACGGGACAGTGTAAATAAAGAAATCCCCGCCATGAACTATTCTCTGACCAACAAGGCAGCATTAATAGGCAATATAAGTAAAACACAAAGATACTCGTGTATATATAAATAGCTTAGAAAGCCACAAAGAAGATACTCAATGACTTGGCAGAAGCCAGAGCAACAAGAGAATAAACCATTGAGGGCACGATAAGACAAGACTGCAGACAAGCATCAGACGTCATCGTCCTTTCGGGCTTTATGTAGACGTCATCATAGGGTCCACAGCCTGTCCGGTCATCGCACAATTAAAGAGGAAAGCATAGTGGCGAACTGTAAATGGGTCCACCACCAAGCATGCAGTGCGTTGCAAAATGATAGGGTCATAACCTCTTTTGATAAACCTTTTAACAAGTTTAACAAAGATAGTATGAAAGAGATCATGGCCAAGGATCTTACGAAGTTTGTAAATCACGTCACCATAGAAGTCGGGTTGTGATAGTCCTTGTCGCAGAAGAGTTCTTAAATTACTTTTATATTTGGAAAGAAGATCAGGGTTACGATGATAACATTTTGCAAAGGTTTTACGAAGTTTATGGTAACGGTAACCCTGATGGGATAGCATTTTAGTGATACAAAGATTACGAATATTAAAATCCTCAACTCGAGTACAAGCTCTAGAAATGAGACACATAGACCCCATAAGATACAAGATACAACATTTTATTAACTAATTAAGGGCCCTCAAAGGGGCAAGTAATTTAGTACAGTGATTGCAATGATTGGTAAGTAACAAACAAACAATGACAAAATAAACCAGAGCACATACACTCAGCAGAGTCGCAGTTGCTGGGGGAACATTTCCATCTAAATGGGGATAATTAACAATACAAAATTAAAATCATCTCTCTTGTCATATATTTTGCTAATTATTACACCATTTTCAATGGAGAGATGTAAATGAAGAAAAGAAGCGTTAGTATCAGAAATATTAGCTTTGTTAAGTTGAAGTTCTTTATTTAGGGTATATATTATTAACCATAGTAAAAAGAAAAGGGTTGTCAATGTTTAATATGTCATCCAAATACCGAGAGGTGTCATTAAATGCCTCAGTAACATCTTCCTTGGTATCTGGTGAAAAGAAATATAAAAAGATCGGACAGGGAAAATAGCATTCAAGGAGGACAGTCAACCACAAAACACAGAAACAAACACGCAAACAGACAAACAAGAAGGCAAAAGTAATAATAAATGCAAACGACATCACAAACACAGAAGACTCAACATGAAATCTCTTTCATAGCAACATAAAAACAAGTCCGCGACAAGTGGTGCACAGTTCGCACCCATAGGGAAACCAACAATTTGTCTATAAACGGTCGTTCCTTACCTGACGAAAATATTATCTAATAGGAAGATGAGTGCTTCACAAACTTAATTCTTGGCAAAAGAGTATGAGAGTGGACCTTTGGAAACAGCCGAATACGACACATACGAAATATTTCAGTCTCGGTTTGATTGAGACTGTTAATGAACGGTAGTGAAGACTCACGCCCTCTAGCCCCAGGTTGAGCAGAAATCAATATTCATAAAATCAATAGTACACAATGTTAACCTTCCCGAAGATGGCATGCATATGGCGGTGGACATAGAGATCTTTGCTTCCCCCATGTCCAGCGGCGTATGGTCCCATTATCTAACAAAATACTATGCCCCGAAGAGCGAAATAAACAAAATGGAATTTAGTTGGGAGCAGCGGTTATGAAGCCTGCGTATCACAAGTAACAGCCAAAAGACTAAATTAAAAAGCAGACAACATATCCTATGAGTGGTTAAACAATACCCAGAGCCTTTTATCGGCCGGATAGTGTAATTGTCTAAACTGCCGTTAGTAAAAAACGCATTAATATTACTACAGGCCAAAAATGTAGTATTTTCCCTAGCGATTTGTTTGAAATAAAAGCAATAAGCTTGTCTTTGATAAGGTGATGTGGTAAAGTTGTATATAGTGTAGAGAAGTCATAAATGCTAATAGATGGAACTTGACGTTTATTGCAAATTTTATCAAGAACGTCTCCTGAGTTTTTAATAGACCAAAACATATAACCCCAGTTGGGACTAAAAGTCAAAAAAGTACACAGGATATTCCAGTTTAATAAAGCGGGCCTTATATTTTATGTAATTTAGGAATCCAGTACATAGCTGGCAGTTTGTTCTGCTTTTCGTCTACCCCAGCCTTGAAAGTAGTGCACCGAGTGATATGTGTGGAAACAACATCATCCTCAATAGAATGAACTGGAGTATATGAATTAGTGCTATCGAGTTCCAGAGATAAAACATTGACGTAATGTAGGCGTCAAACAATAATTACATTATTAGCTAAGACAAATTTATTATGAAATTCTTAATTCCTTAAATTACGAAAGGAAAACCTATGTCTCGGAGGAAGTAAAGAGGGGTTAGCATTATAAAAGTTAATACGTGTATCTATAATTTTAAAAACTGACTTTTTCCAAGTAGAAAGAGAGTTTGGGTCCGCATGTTCTCTACGACACCATTTTATACTAAACTCCTTAATGGATTGGACGATCTGAGCACGACAGGCATTAAAAACGATAGTTGAAGGTAATCTATACTTAGGACCTTTCGAAAGCAGATGCGAATACGTTTATCAACAATATCAAAATTACCAGTGATGACATGACCTGCTGGAGCATAGAAAAATGTTGGTAGTAGTATAGATACTGGGGGTACCAGGCCAGTTTTCCCTCTCGACGGGCGAACAAGCAATTATCAAGTTGTCTCCAGTTGTCCTTAACACAAAGATGCAAACGCAAATTGGCGATGGCATACTTGCTACCAGACCCCTCACAACTATACAATCTGCTTGATTGTCCCCGCTTAGGAAAAAAACCGTTATCAAAACCTCCAGTATCTATTAATTTAGTATAAATAATATTTCACCATCTCCTTTTTGTAAATAACTAAAACATTTGCAATTTATTAAGCAAAGTCCGACGGAACCGGACAGTAGTCTTCATCATCGCTGTACATATCGTATTTTACCTTAGAGTATTTTACTTGTATGCTAATTATCTTGTACATTATCTAGTATGTATCTTTTATCATCATAAGCTGGTAAACTTTTTTATTTATTATATAGCTGCTTATGTTATGCTTTAGTGATCTAATAACTTTCATCTCATTGTGACTTTCTGTTGCTGTAAACAAAATCTCTTTCTAATTATCATCTGTTATATTTTTTTTAACGACACACTTTTTAACACCTTTGCATTTTTTTATACTAACCTCATTATCTAACATATACGAATATAGTTTACTTCGTAGTCCAACAAATTCAACAATAGGTATACCACAAGTTTCATCTTTCATCTTACCAATAACCTTTTTATAATCATTAAAATTAAACTTACTTTTTGGATCATAATCACAATTATCAAAAAGTTCTTTATCTTTGTAAAAGTCAGCATACACATCTTTTTTCTTTATTTCATAGCACAAGGAATCGGTATCAGTAAATAATAATTTAGCTTTTTTATCATATTTGTTTTTGATATAGTTGTAATGGAAATCATACATCAAATATAAGTCTAAAATACACATACCAACATAAATAGGACGATTTAAAACTAGTCTTTCTTTCAATCTGTTTAATATGGCAAATAAATTTTCATTAAACATTTTACAAGAAATAAATGAAGGTCTTGCTGCATATTTTAAAAGGACCTCCTCGTCGTGAGTTAATTTAACATTAATTCTTTTTCTCAAATTTTCCATAGTTTTGCCAAATACTGAATTGTTTATTAGTTTGAAAAAATCCTTTTCAAAAGCATTTTTACCAGCTGTTCTCTTGGCAGTATTAAGGTCTATGTATGTCTTTAACCACTTTGATTCGTCGAACTGTAGTATTCGATGTATTTTTGTAACCTTTAATCCAAGCTTTTTATACAATTCTAAGCTTTTAAAATGCACGACATACTTTTTTATATTTTTAAACGTCGTAACAAGTTTATTAACATTGCAGTGTCCCAATTTAAACTTTTGTTTTAAATTTTTACAATAGTCTGACAACCACTCATCTTTTATATTTAAACTTTCTGGGACAAGAGGATAATCATTATGCGAGTCATGCAGTTTCTTAGGATACTCAAGATCACACTCAACAATATAATTTGATTTTCCTTTTTTTCGATCTTGTTAACCCACTTAAAGTTACCAGTAGGCAACGGTTGGCACCTGGCCCACCCAAGTAATTAGCATCAAGATATATTATGTACTTGCTTTCTTTTTTCTTGTCATAGTTTTTCATATATTTATTGTTGGGCTTTGAATATCTGTTTGCAATATAACTCGTACAACCTCTTAATCCTTTTTCCACAAACAAATATTGATCAGTATCAGTGATTAAGTCAAGCTTAATTCCAGTCATTTTTAAACATGCATCCCAAGCTAAACCAAGACTACTAAAGTAATGGCAAGGATCTAATTTGATACACATTTTTTCTAAAGTATTCAAAAACGTCCGCAAGCAGCAGCACATCAGTCTGGTAAGATACAGATCATGATATTCTCCCATATTTTTAATCTTGAATGTTTTCCATGTTTTTTTAGCATGATCGTAATCTACATCTGAAATGTGCTCATCATTTAATTGAGAATAAAAGCTATTTTACTGGGTAGTTTAGTTTCCTTAAAACGTTCAAAACTGTTCATGTAATCATAAGGATAAACACCTTTTCTTTTTATTAATTCTAGCTTGTCATCAAAGTATTCTTGCGAGGTGTATTGTAACGAGGGAATGTGTTTAACTAAATGTTCTAATGATTGGGACATAAACTGAAAACTGTCTATAAACACCAAATTTGGCCCTAACATAAAAGCCATGTACTTTTCCATGTTATTTGGTATAACATTTATGTTTTGTTTAAACTTTCCGATGTGTTGCATTATCAAGGTATGAAACACAGCAGGTATTTTTTTAGTCGGCCTGAAATTAATATTACATATGTCGTGAGCGCTTCCCCTATACTTTCCAGTTATATGACAATGATCTCTAACTTTTCTAATAGAGTTTTAATATGCTACCAGGCGCGTAGCTGCCTATACGCGAGTACGCGGCTGAATCCACATGATTCTGACAAAAGCACCTCAGAACGCCCAGAATGCACCAGATTGCACCATTGTTTTCAAAATTTTCCGGGGGGGGGGGAGGGGGGGGGGGCGGGCATGCCCCCGGACCCCACTAGCACAATTATGAATAGAGGGCTAGCTACGCCCCTGGCTACCGAAGGACCTGCGTCACAAAACCATTCCCACATATTTGACATGATTTAGATTTTTGGAATTTAGCGTCTTCTTCCGACGACATCACCAGATCTTTTTTAAAATGCGTATTCATAGTTTTTTTGCACCACTTTTCTTCTTATATCATTTTTTCCAAAAACGTGTAAACAGCATTTGGCCCTCTGTACGTTACAACTGGTTTTGAATATTGCTCATCATAACAACAAACACCCTTATACCCATAACTGCAATCGGTATGCATTTGGTATGCTTCTGTATATGATTTTTTAGGATTGTTTGATGCTGAAGAAATACTTTCGGTTACTGCTTCAAAATCAGCATATATAACAAACGGAACCATTAGCGGCCTGTCGTAGTTTTTAAAATAAACCTATTCATCTTTGTTTGGCATCTCTACTGCTTGTTTTCCATTAAGCGAAAGACAATCAGGCTCATGCTTTTTTAACACCCTTTCTGATGTAAAGCACTGCAAGCACGTTTTACAAAACCATTTTTTTCCTTGTGTGCTGTTTGATTATTCATCAAACTGTTAAAGTTTTTTATCAGAACAGAACAGAACAGATATTTTATTTCGACTTATACATATAGTATATCGTCATCAAAATGTAATATACAAAGTTTAATTAAACACATGACAGGCTCACGCGCATGCACCCCAACACGCACACACACTCTCACACACCTCTTACGCACGCATACGCACACACGCACTTACTCTCCCTCTCTCTCTCTCTCTCTCTCTCTCTCTCTCATGCAATTATATAAACGAATTAATTGTTGAAACAATACCTTATACCTGAGGATAAACTTTATATATATGCACACAACTACGTATAATTAAATGTGTTACGTACAATAAATGCTTCTTTTACAAACTTAGCTACATTTTGAATACTTTTATGTTTCTTACTTTGCATCAATTCAATAAATTTAATAACACTAGGGTTTCGATAATAATACGCCTTAATATAAAGTTTGCGAATATGCTCATAGACGGGACAAATTAAAATAAAATGATATTCGTCTTCTATGTCATTAGAATTACAAATATTACAATATCGTTGAGCTCTATCAGTTCTATTTTGTGTGTATCTGCCGGTTTCGACTCTGAGGGAATGCGAAGATAATCGTATTCTTGACATTGCCGTTCTTAGTTTAAATGGCAACATATCTAGATAAGATTCATATTTAAAGACAGTCTTGAAATGTTTATATAATACTAGAACACGGTTATTTTCAATATCACTATACCACTTCTGTATAAAAGAATCAATTACTCTTTGTTTGAATAATACATGAAATTGTTTCAAATTAATACTGTGAGGCTCATTCCATACATAGGTAAATCCAAAATCATTTAAAAGGGTCTTAACATTACTTGCCCAATTTTTACAGCCTCTCTCACAATCTCTCATTGATTCTTCATACATAGTAGATATTAATATATTGTTCGTACTTACAACCTTAGTCCAATACTTAATTATTTTAACATATCGTGATATATACATACAAGGGATATCTACCTAACTCTCCATAGACTCCTGCATTACTAGTTGAAGTTTTAACTTTCAACAAAAATTTACAAAATTTTAAATGAATTCTTTCAATTTCTTTTGACTTTGTAAACCCCCAAATCTCTGCTCCATAATTAAGAAAAGTCCCCACAAATGCATCAAAAAGTTGACAACATGTTTTAAGTTTGAAATTATACCTTTTTATAGTTGCGATTAGGACATTTAACGCCTTTAAACCTTTCCCTGCAAGTGTTTCCTGATTTAGATTAAAAGTCCCAGTATAGTTAAAAACATTTCCTAGATAATTAAAATCATTTACCACTTCTAACTTCTTTCCATTATACTCCCATGCTTCATTTTCCCTTAATCGGCCTCTTTTTCTAAAGGTCATCACTTTCGTTTTCTCAATATTTACCTCCAACACCCATTTATCACAATATACTTTTAAATTATCTAAATAAGCTTGCAATTCATTTGGCGTTTCTCCATTTAAAACCATATCGTCTGCAAAAATCCACACATAATGATTTCACACGATTCTTTTGCTTTATTTTTTTATATGTACAAAGGGTATACTTGATTATTTTCATATCCAAATATGTTAAAACAAATGTTGTTGTGTTTTTCTACTTTTGGGATTTGTTGTATTGTAACAGGAAATGTTACTCCCTTGTAATCAAGTTTGCTAATATGATTTTTGTACTTTGTTATTCTTTGAGGTTTATTGTTAACAGGAAATTTGCAAGCTAAATGGCACCATCTAAAGCACTCATTATCTTGTTCATTTTTTATATTAATTAATCCTTTTTTTAGAGTTAGCAAGTTATTTTTGTAAATCTAAATACGAGCTAGCTCGTAAAAGCTTATACTTTACACAATTTATGTAGTGCGCATCTAGTACCTCAGTTTGCCAGCCACTTCCCATTTGAAGCCAACTCCCAACTCTGCTTACAATTTCGTTACGTGCTTTATCCAGTGCCTCGATAATATTATGTTCGAATAATATTGTTGACGCTTTAGAATTAAAGTAAGCTGTTTTGTATGTGGTTGCATGACATGTTTCTTTGTCTCCCATCGATGTTTTTTTAAAAGCATGTTTCACATCAACACTTAATTTAAAGCCAGCCGCCTGTGCTAGTTCTTTTTAAGAAATTTTAAAACTGCCGGCTGTGTTTTTTGTTGCTGGGCAAGTGAATCATTACTCACAACATCTACTTTATACACCTTGCTATATTGTTTTGGGGATTTTTCAATTTCTCCGATTTTCATTATTTAATATTACATGAGATGTTTTTTTAAGCCCATAATTATTTTATTTAATTATTTTGAAGTAAAATATTTATTCCCTGGTTTATTAAAATATCACAATAGTTTATGAAAGACTTTTTATCAACGAAACCACAAGCCATCAGTGAGTTTATTTTCTCGACAAAATCAAGAAAGCTTTTTTCATTGTTTTCCTTTGTTGATGGTAACATCTCATGACTTACTTCAGCTGGAAGGTTGTCAGCTATGCCAGCCAAAATTTCACTAATTTTAGACTCTGCATAAAACTCAATTAATTTTTCAGAACGTCCTATCAAAGCATCTTTTACATGATCTTCCTCGATAGCATTATTTTTTTCATGTACATTTTTCATATGATTTTCTATAATGTCATTATTTTTTATTTTTTTTTTAAATAATCTTGCTTAAAATCCTCGATTTCTTTATTTGTTATTTCCATACATGTTTTTTTAAAACTGTTGATTTCCTCTTTTTCTTGTTCCATGAGAAGTTTTACAGCAGAGCTGATTTCCTCGTCTACCTTTTTCATCCAATCTCTTTTGAAATCCTCGATGTCTTCATTTGCCTTTTCCATGCGGCTTTTTTCAAAATCACTGATTTCTTCATTTGCCTTTTCCATACGGCTTTTTTCAAAAACACTAATTTCTTCTGTATAACTTTCCATATACTATAGATTATTTTATTTTTATTTAACCGGCATTAACAATAATATTAATTCTCCGATCTAATAAAATGCTGTAGTAAGGAATAAAAGAATCCTCGGTTACAAAACCGCAAGTTGCTGATAAAATAGTTTTTTTACAAAAAGCATGCAACCTGTTTATATCTGGGTTTTTTCATTTTCCATGGTAATTTTAGTTGTTGTGCCATGGTTATAATTCTTTCAGTTAGATCTTGAAAGTATATAAAAATTATTAACTCTTTGTTAAGTCAAAACAACTATTCGAGCATATATCATTTGATTTTCCTTAAAGTTTTTGATTTCCTTTTCTACACGTTCCATTTATAATATTACATGAGACAATATTTTTAAGCTTATATTTTAAAAATATAATGCTATGTTATAATATAATGAATTGCAAATATTGTGAAAGAGTTTTGGATATTATTGATCCCACTGGAGTATGTTTAGATTGCATCTTATTTTGCATGGTTGATAAAAAGAAGCTTTGTAAATATTGTGCTGGAACCAAGCTTTGCTACAAGTGCACGTAGGCATGCATAAATGTAATGTTACTTATGAAGTTCTCGATAACGAACGTATTTGTTTTAAGTGCGGGACTCACAACGGCTATAATCTCATTGCAGGTTATAATTACAATCGAAAGAAAAGTATTTATCACAGAAAATATCATTTAGAAAAACATTTTATGAAATATAATTTATCTCCTACGGAAAGACAAAGATTTGAAGAGCTGTTTTACAAAATTGTAAAGATTTTGGATAAAATAGAGGGTCGAAAAAGATCAATCAAATTTGAATACATTTTTCAGAAAGTATTTAAAATATTACAAATAAAAAAAGAAACAAACCCGATTAAAACAAAATCTACTAGAGAAAAGTATGATAGGATCTGGAAAAAAGTTGAAAAATAATTATGATTGGATATCATGTCCATTTAACCTATATTTTCTTATATACATTTCCAGAGGTTCTGTAAAGTTATCATTCTTTTGAATCTCTAACATTTTATTAAAGGCAATTCTGATTACCTCTTCGTCATTTGCTAGTCCTATGGTTGTTTGGACATATGAAAGAAGTTGTTTAAAACTTCTATGATGTGTTTTCAACGTCTTTTTTTCAGCTATTCTTGTTTTACTTACTAAAACAGCAACTACTGGAGGAACTGTACCAACTGCGGCCACAAAAACAGGAATTGCTGGAACTAATGCTAGAACAGCACCAGAAGCAATTATTCCACTGGCAATATGTAACGTTGTGTTTGTAATACCGCACAATTTATAACTGCGTCTGTATGCAGCCACAAGTCGTGTCAAGTGATCAGTTAATTCTTTTTTAGTTTTCATGTATAATTATAGCTAGACAATAATTTAATCAAAATATTTAGAAAATAGTTGCTCATGTTCTTTGGGTGATATTTTACCTATTTTTAATAATTCATCAATTATGCTAATACCTTTATTTATTACCTGTGGACTATTATTTCCTGATTCGATACTTCCACATACTAACTCCAGATCATTAACCAAATCATCAGGAATGTTGTAATATTCGACATCAACACAACCTCCTAAAATCTTTTTGAACTTTGAAGAACCTTTATGAACTGGTAAACCAGATAATTCTGTTAGTTCCTTAAAAGCATTCTGAGACAAATTTGGATACGTTTTTTATTATTGTAACGCTTTGTTATCAAGTCTACAAAATCATCATCTACTTTTAGGTCTAGCACAACTGGTTCTCCTTGTTTGGCAATAAGTTTGTGATGACCAACAAGCTTAGGTAAATCAATTTGTAACATACCGTAATGACCATCTTTGCCGACTTTGTAGGAATTTTTATTTTGTTGTAATCCCTGGCCAAAGACGGGAGCATTTTCAATTATTGCCAGAAGCCTACTTCTGTAATATCTTACTTTGCCACTGACCGTTCCAAGGCGGTAGCCCTATTTTCAACCCTTTTGTGTTTGTGATGTCGTTTGCATTTAATATTAATTTTCCTTCTTGTTTGTCTGTTTGCGTGTTTGTTCTGTGTTTTGTGGTTGACTGTCCTCCTTGAATGCTACTTTCCCTGTCCGATCTTTTTATATTTCTTAATCCGTCTGTCTCTCTTTCCAAAGCTTTTCTTTAATGTTTTATCTTTTTTTTTTAGCTCTACTGATCAGAGATCAGCAGAGCTTATGCCGTGGTGCGGCGTCCGTCGTCCGTCCGTCCGTCCGTCTGTCTGTCCGTCTGTCCGTCTGTCCGTTAACTTTTATTTGTAGCGACTACTCCTCTGAAACTACTGGATGGATATTCATAAAACTTTACAGAAATGTTGCCCATGAAGTCTAGTTGATCCTAGCAAAAATTCATGTTGATGTGAAATCCAAGATGGCCGCCAAAGCTAAAAATAGATTTTCAAAATACAAGTTTGTAGCGACTACTTCTTGAAAACTAAAAGTGATATTGATATGGGACTTTTTCTAAAATGATCAGCATGACATGATGTTGGTCCTTATCAAAAATCGTTTAGATTCGACGTTAAACGTGGCTGCCAGCGGCCATCTTTGTTTACATAGAGTTATATAGTAAAAACTTGTAGCGACTACTCCTCTGAAACTACTCGACGGATTGTCATGAAACTTTACAGGAATGTTGCTCTTGATGTCTAATTGATCCTAGAAAAATTTCAGGTCGGCCGGAAATTCAAGATGGCCGTCACAGCTAAAAATAGATTTAAAAAAAATAAGTTTGTAGCGACTACTTCTTGAAAACTATAAGTGATATTGATATGGGACTTTTTCTAAAATGATCAGCATGACATGATGTAGATCCTTGTGGAAAATTATTTTGATTCGACGTTAAACATGGCTGCCAGTGGCCATCTTTGTTTACATAGAGTTATATAGTAAAAACTTGTAGCGACTACTCCTCTGAAACTACTTGGCGGATTGTCATGAAACCTCACAGGAATGGTGCTCTTGATGTCTAATTGATTCTAGAAAAATTTCAGGTCGGCCGGAAATTCAAGATGGCCGTCACAGCTAAAAATAGATTTGTAAAAAATAAGTTTGTAGACTACTTCTTGAAAACTATAAGTGATATTGATATGGGACTTTTTCTAAAATGATCAGCATGACATGATGTAGATCCTTGTGAAAAATTATTTTGATTCGACGTTAAACATGGCTGCCAGTGGCCATCTTTGGTTACATAGAGTTATATAGTAAAAACTTGTAGCGACTTCTTCTCTGAAACTACTTGACGGATGTTCATGAAACTTCACAGGAATGTTGCTCTTGATGTATAGTTGATCCTAGAAAAATTTCAGGTCGGCCGGAAATTCAAGATGGCCGCCACAGCTAAAAATAGATTTAAAATAAATAAGTTTGTAGCGACTACTTCTTCAAAACAATAAGAGATATTGATATGGGACTTTTTCTAAAATGATCAGTATGACATGATGTTGGTCCTTGTCGAAAATCGTTTTGATTTGACGTTAAACATGGCTGCCAGCGGCCATTTTTGTTAACATAGAGTTATATAATGAAAACATGTAGCGACTACTTCTCTGAAACTACTTGACGGACTTTCATGAAACTTCACAGGAATGTTGCTCTTAATGTCTTATTGATCTTAGCAAAATTTCAGGTCGGCCGGAAATTCAAGATGGCATCCACGGTTAAAAATAGATTTTCAAAAAAACAAGTCTGTAGCGACTACTTCCTGAAATCAAAATCAATCAGTAGAGCTTCAAGGTCATTGACCTCTTGTCTCATTTGTTTAGTAAGATTAGACCTTTCTTGGCCAGTATCACGGATTTTATCAGTGGCCTCTTGGACCATTGTGTCTAAACCATCTTTATATCCACTAGTAAGTATTTCCGTCCTTTATCTATAGACATAAAAAGCAAAATTATTGCTTATTGGTCCAAACTAATAGAAAATATTAATAGAAATGAGAGTTATAAGCTATCATCTATGGTGTATTCGCTATTACACGATTTGTATTTATATAGAAAAGTAAAATCAGCATGGATGGACAATTTGAAAGATATTCTATGTTCTTCTGGTTATTCGGGAATCTGGGATAGCCAGATGTTTGCAAATTTAAAGTGGATGATTAAGTCTTCTTATCAAAGGTTAAAAGATATTTTTATTCAAAAATGGAGGGCCGAAATTGATAGAACATCAGACACTAATATGTATAAACTGTTAAAAACAGATTTTAGACAAATTAACTATATAAAACTATTGCCTGACGTTTTATGCAAACGATTTATGGCTTTTATAACTAGAAATCATCGCTTGCCTATCGAAGTAGGGAGGTGGAGAGGGGTACCCGTAAACGAAAGAAAATGTGTAAATTGCAATGATATAGGTGATGAATTTCATTATCTTTTAATTTGTCCTGAATTTAGTGAAATGAGGAAGAAATATATAAATAAATTATATTATAATCGCCCTAATATTCTGAAATTCACATCATTATTATCAGTTGAAAAGTATGCGGAACAAAATAAAACTTAGTTTATTCATGGATAAAATAATAAAGAATGTAAGATTATATTAACTTCCTTAAGACATTTAAATAAAGATGACCAAACACAGTACTACATTTCGTTTCGGTAGAACGGTGCGTCTTTGGTCAAAACATGTATAACACTGACAAAATGCGCTCTACATTTCGTTTCGGTAGGGCTGCAGAAATACAAAATTAGTTTAAAAACCTGTTAACTTTAAAAAAAAAAAATTTGTATAAAGACATAAACATGCTATACAATTATCTGAAACGATGTTTACAAAACAATTATTATTGTTATTATTATATTATATTATTATTGTTATTATTATTATTATTATTATTATTATTATTACTATTATTATTAATAATAATAATACTGTAACATCTAGTATATTATTTAGTATACTCATATTTTGGTTAGAAATCCATAAACCGCACTGTTAGATAGTTTGTATATAGTCGTTTCCTGATGTATACGTGTTTAGAATTATATTTGATGATCTGTCGCCATTGATATAAATGTATTTTGTAACTGTTGCTTATGCTGTTCATATGTATGAACCTAAGTGAATAAAGATTTGAAATTTGAAATTCGATGATAATGGAAATCCATGTCTCTCCATTTAATCTTTATTAATTCCAGCCTTTGGATCAATATTAATTACTTGTTTGTTTTTTAGACTTCTCATCAAATAACTTAGGCAGTCCATGATACGGTTGTTCTTCCTCACCCATGGCTGCCGGAAGAATAGCTAATTGCTGACTTATTTCCGGGAGAGTAGCTAACTGCTTAGTTAACTGTTCTGACTGATCTTTTATTACGCTAGTTACCGGTTTAAATATTTCTTTGTATGAATCACGACTAGCTCCTTTGTCTAGTCTTTTTTGAGTAACTTTATTTTCGTATTCCTCATCAAGCTCGCTCGATTTTTGCTTTTTGTCTGCTAATTCTTTCCATTTTAACAAAGACATGTATAATATAAGGTTAGATTAAAATAAGATAAATTAAGATAAGTTAAAATAAGTTAGATTATATTAAGTTTTTAGACATATATAATAAAGTCAGGTAAAATTAATATTTTCCAAGTATTATTATAATGGAAATTCCAAACTATGATATGAAGACATAAAACGGTAGTTTCAAACATATATGGAAATGTATGCCAGACTGTTGTTTTAGAATGCTTATATGTGATAATTCAGGTTCTGGCAAGACAAACACATTAGTTCACATGCTATTAAAACCTTTAGTTTACTATGACAAGATTTACTTGTTTGCTAAAAACAGTGGAAGTATCAGGTCTTGTCACAAAAACTTGAAAAAATAGCAAAAATAAATAAAATCCCAGTCGAAGACATATTAGAATGTTCAAATGATGAAGTTATCCTGGATACATTAGATTCAGATAATCAGAAGATAGTCATTTTTGATGATTATGTTTGTGAACGCAATCAAAACGATATTATTACTTATTTCATCCAGGGAAGACACAAAAATTGTTGTGTTGAATTGCTCTCATTACATCTTCTTTGAGTTAATCGTGAGCTGGGTATGCTTTCCAACGAACAAGATGTCAGCAAAGATCCGTATAAAAAAGCAACTGACAAGCAGTACGACTTTCTGTATCTTGAACGCCCTAGAAAGTTAGTAAAGCGTAACTTCAACGGTGAAATTTAATGTAATATATATTATATATAATGAGACTTTTTAACGATCTTGGTGAGGAAGTTACTACTGGCAGTGTTAATATTACACATTTTGGTATTGTGCTGTCTGAGTATTAAAACAAAAACATCTGGTTAATTATCTTCACAAGGGAAAAAAACAGGAAAACGTTTTAAAAAGTAATCTCAACATGGATAATAATAAAATTATAAATGTTGGTAATCCAGAAAAATCAGATGATGCAGTAACAAAGCAATTTACTATAAGAAGAATAACAAAGATCATACGTGATTTTAATATTGATATAATTCCAGATATGATTTAACAACAGGTGTTGATGATAAACTAAGTCAAATACAAACAAAGTTACAAGCAAACCGTGAGGAAATGATTGAAATTCAAAATGGTTTAAAAGATGAAATAAAACTTTTGGGTGATGCTTTAAAGGAGTTAGAAAAGGAAGAAGATGGATCGGAAGATAGTGAGCTCTATAAAAAGCTGGGTGAAAAAAATACATACTGGTGTTGAAAGTATTAATGAGCGAATTAAAGAAATCAATAAACAAATGGTTGATAACAATGAACTAGAAACTGATATTGCTGATGCTTCAAAACAAATGAGAACTGCTGAAGATATCAAAAAGAAAATGGTTGGCAGCAAGACGCTGGAGACTGCTCTTAACAAACTGGTTAACACTAATAAACTAGAAACTGCTACTGATGATGTTTCAAAGCAATTGAAAGCTGCTCAGGATGAAAGAAGCAAAGCTCTTGATAATGAGATCGCTTCTCTTAAAGAGAATAATCAAAAGTCTGATAGTCGGCACACAGCAATTCTTGGTATAATTGATGAGTTGAAAGCAGAAGTAGAAGATTTAAGCTGGATTCTACTGCTTGAATATACAATAGATGATGGCATCAGCATCATGCTGGATGATGATGGAGCTAGTGAGAATGTTCTATCATATTCAACGCGAAAACCACTTAAAAGAACCAAACGTAATGGTTTTCTCGAGGCGTTTACCCCCGTAACCAATCCATTTATAAATACTGAAGAATATTTTACCCCTGCTGTTGGATATGGAAGCATACGAATTGTAAAACCCGGACGCTATATAGTTAAAGCAGACTTTACATATACTGTTGTAAATACAAACATTCATATAGAAGCTTTTAGTTTGTTTAATATGACTCCAAGTACTGATCAGACACATACTCGACCAAAAATAGAAAATGGCAAACTTGGATTAAAAAGGAGTGTGATAATGGACCTTTGGAACCGGCCGAGCACGACACATACGAAATATTGCAGTCTCGGTTTGATTGAGACTGTTCATGAGCGGTAGTGAAATATGCTAGCTACCGATCATGCCCTCTAGCCCCGGGTTGAGCAGAACTCAATATTCATAAAAATCAACAGTACAGAATTTTAACTTGAGATGGCAAGCATATGGCGATGGATATAGCAATATTTGTATCTTTGTTAAATTGAAAATGGATTAATATTGTCTACTAATATGTATAATGGAACTTAAGTAGCTAAAGCAAGCTACTTAAGCATTTC
Organism: Cyrtodaria siliqua; assembly: GCA_037043455.1. NCBI lineage: Eukaryota > Metazoa > Mollusca > Bivalvia > Adapedonta > Hiatellidae > Cyrtodaria > Cyrtodaria siliqua. The sequence continues at coordinate 72,866 of JAWPHD010005311.1, read as the reverse complement.
ATTTAATCTATCCTATATTAAATGGAATTTTTTTTTGTATTATCATCAGAAAAAGCTTCAATAATTACTGTGATTTGATAAGTAAGTCTGTTGTTGATGGATCATACGGGGATGTCATTTATGAAATAAGTACAACTGATCTTACGAGATCGTATCCTTTTAAAGATGAACCGATAAGGGTTGGGTACTGCGAAGTAAACAAAACGATCATTAACAGTATTAATATTTACATTACCGAATTCTCTGGTAAAATTATTATTAATCTCAACGGAGTTGCTTATGCCGTGGTGCGGTGTTCGTCGTCCGTCTGTCCGTCCGTAAACTTTTTTTTGTAGCGACTATTCCTCTGAAACTACTGAATGGATTTTCATGAAACTTTACAGAAATGTTGCCCATGAAGTCTAGTTGATCCTAGAAAAAATTCATGTTGATGTGAAATCTAAGATGGCCGCCAAATCTAAAATTAGATTTTTAAAAAACAAGTTTGTAGCGACTACTTCTTGAAAACTCTAAGAGATATTGATATGGGACTTTTTCTAGAATGATCAGCATGACATGATGTTGGTCCTTGTCGAAAATTGTTTTGATTCGACGTTAAACATGGCTGCCAGCGGCCATCTTTGTTTACATAGAGTTATTTAGTCGGAAATTCAAGATGACCGCCACAGCTAAAAATAGATTTTCAATAAACAAGTTTGTAGCGAGTACTTCTTGAAAACTATAAGTTATATTGATATGGGACTTTTTCTAAAATGATCAGTATGGAATGATGTTGATACTTATCGAAAATTATTTTGATGCGACGTTAAACATGGCCGCCAGTGGTCATCTTTGTTTACATAGTTATATAATGAAAACTTGTAGAGACTACTCCTCTAAAACTACTCGACGGATTTTCATGAAACTTCACAGTAATGTTGCTCTTAATGTCTAATTAATGTCTTTAATTTTAAATAAAAAGTGTGTAGCGACTACTTCTTGAAAACCATAAGTGATATTGATATGCGTCTTTTCCTAAAATGATCAGTTTGATATGATGTTGATCCTTGTCGAAAATTATTTTGATTCGACGTTAAACATGGCTGCCAGCGGCCATCTTTGTTTACATAGTTATATAATGAAAACTTGTAGCGACTACTCCTCTGAAACTACATGACGGATTTTCATGAAACTTCACACGAATGTTGCTCTTGATGTCAAATTGATCCTAGCAAAACTTCAGGTCGGCCGGAAATTCAAGATGGCCGCCACGGCTAAAAATAGATTTTCAAAAAACAAGTTTGTAGCGACTTCTTCTTGAAAACTATAAGTGATACTGATATGGGACTTTTTCTAAAATGATCAGCATGACATGGTGTTGGTCCTTGTCGAAAATCGTTTGATTCGATGTTAAACATGGCTGTCAGCGGCCATATTTATTTACGTAGAGTTATCTAGTAAAAACTTGTAGCGACTACTCTCTGTAACTACTCGACGGATTTTCATGAAACTTCACAGGAATGTTGCTCATGATGTCTAATTGATCCTAGCAAAATTTCAGGTCTTCTTGAAAACTATAAGTGATATTGATATGGTACTTTTTCTAAAATGATCAGTATGACATGGTGTTGATCCTTGTCAAAATATATTTTGATTTGACGTTAAACATGGCCGCCAGTGGTCATCTTTGTTTACATAGTTATATAATGAAAACTTGTAGAGACTACTCCTCTGAAACTACTCGACGGATTTTCATGAAACTTCACAGGAATGTTGCTCTTAATGTCTAATTAATGTCTTTAATTTTAAATAAAAAGTGTGTAGCGACTACTTCTTGAAAACCATAAGTGATATTGATATGCGTCTTTTCCTAAAATGATCAGTATGACATGATGTTGATCCTTGTCGAAAATCGTTTTGATTCGATGATAAACATGGCTGTCAGCGGCCATCTTTATTTACATAGAGTTATATAGTAAAAACTTGTAGCGACTACTTCTCTGTAACTACTTGACGGATTTTCATGAAACTTCACAGGAATGTTGCTCTTGATGTCTAAATGATCCTAGCAAAATTTCAGGTCTTCTTGAAAACTATAAGTGATATTGATATGGTACTTTTTCTAAAATGATCAGTATGACATGGTGTTGATCCTTGTCAAAATATATTTTGATTTGACGTTAACATGGCCGCCAGCGACCATCTTCGTTTACATAGAGTTATATAATGAAAACTTGGAGCGGCTACTCCTCTGAAACTACTTGACGGATTTTCATGAAACTTCACAGGAATGCTGATCTAGCTATCAAAAATCTATCAGTAGAGATTCAAGGTCATTAACCTCATGTTTTAAAAGAATTTATGTAATATATGTTATATAACACGTTTAAAAAAGGTTTATGACACTAGTACAGGAGCATATACTCAAGTTGACCGACTAACTGGAGCTGGCATATTTGACATTTTCTCAAAAGTTGGATCAAAAATATTCAGCGAGTCTGTAAAAACAGCAGGTAAACTGCTGGTAAGCAAATCATAGAGAGTGGTTATAAAACACTTGGGGATGAAGTAGGTAAATTGGCCGCTGATACATTAGTTTCAGCTAAGAAACCTAAACCAAAAGGTGACCTAATTTTAAAAGAACTTACAAAAGCTGCCACAAAAGATGTAGCTAAAGTTGTAGCTGATAATATAATTGAAGAAGATGCAAATACAAAAATTAATAGATTACTTTCCGGAAGGGGAATCAAAAGTACAAATGTCCGTACAAGAATTAAACGATTAATTAATAGAAAATAATCTAATTAATAGTATATATAGATGTTTAGAAGTGAAAAATGTAATACCCGATACGAATATGTACCTATTCAATTAGATACTCCTGTAGTGTTACCTGGAAATGCTACTAAACAAATGAAAAGCGGTTATCAATTTACAATAAATGATAAAAGTTCTCACTTTGATTGGTATAACCAATATTTTGAAATCAGTTTTCAAGTAAACAAGCTTGCTGATGGAGCTGATTTCGTAGACGCTGACAGAATTGCTTTAATTAACGATGCAGCTTCATTGATTGATCAAATGCAAGTAAAGCAAAATGGAAAAACAGTTTACGATGGAAATAATCTTCACAGATTTGTTAATGTCAAAAGCTTGCTTGAAATTTCTGACGACTATGCAAAGACAACCGGAACAAATGAATACTTTTATTTGGATAATACGACTGCTGCGGAATCTCGAGATGATCAAGCTGGTTATAACCTAGGATTTACTGCTCGTCATTCTTTAATCATAACTAATCAAAAAGTTGATTATATAACTCCATTAAACAAATATTCCTTCTATTATTAATTTAGAAGAGGATCATGACAAACGATAAAGGTTTATCAAAAGAGGTTATGACCCTATCATTTTGCAACGCATTTTGCAACGCACTGCCTGCTTGGTGGTGGACCCATTTACAGTTCGCCACTATGCTTTCCTCTTTAATTGTGCGATGACCGGACAAGCTGTGGACCCAGGCTGATGACGTCTACCCAAAGTCCAAAGACGTTTGATGTTTGTCAGCAATCGTGTCTTGTCGTGCCCTAAATGGTTTATTCTCGTGTTGCTCTGCAAAGTCATTGCGGACCTTCTTTGTGGCTTTTTGGGCTATTTTTTATTTATTTGTTGTATTTAGATATATACGAGCATCTTTGTGTCTTACTTATATTGCCTGTTAATGCTGCCTTGTTGGTTAGAGAATAGTTCATGGCGGGGATTTCTTTATTTACACTGTCCCGTTTTATTGGGATGACAGTAGGGTACGTGTGAGGTTTGGTGTACCCTAGAACCTGGTTTAACCCCACAGGGGCCTTTTTTGCCACTGACCGTTCCAAGGCGGTTGCCCTATTGTCAACCCTTTTTGTGTTTGTGACGTCATATTCCTTTATTCCTTATTCCTATTGCCATTCGTGTTTATTTTTTTGCGTGTTTTTGGGATAACTGTGTTCTGTGAAAGATTTCCTTTCGACTTTCATACTTATTTTTTAAAAAATACCCATGATTGAATAGGCGTAAAATGAATTATGAGTTGGTAACTGTTAATTCAACGCTGCAGTTTTGGGGTTTGGCGTGACTGGTTAAAGCCGTTTCTACTGTGTTTAAAGTGTTTGGATATTCAAAAAATGGAAGTTATATATAGTTCTATTTCTTTATTTAAGCCAAATATGGCCCATGAACATGTTTAAATAATATACATATAAATACATAAATTTCACTGGTGAGATGAGCAAGAGCATAATGTATTTATACAGCAAGTTATTGTATGTAACAAACTACATGAATATAAGCAATTCTCTCTTTCCATTACATGCAATAACTCATTTATTTACTTAGTTCTCTTATCCTTTCAGCCTTACATTCATATATTATGTATAAGTCACGGCATGTTTTAATAAGTAAACAATAATATCCATATGCAGTATGATTTAGCAAGTTTAAGTAAATAAGTAACATATCCCTTTGGGAGAGATCTTCCTATAAAGCAGGTATTTATACATAATGCAGGTATTTATACATATCGAGCTTGTAAAATTAAGTTCAAGAAAGTTCCCTGTGTTACTTTAGTATTTCTTTATAAGTATTCGTAGTTCAAAAGCTTTGTATAAGAACACGGATAACTTTGTGATTTCAGACTCGCATGTGCTATTTATTAGTATAAATTTTGAGAAGCTTGGGTGTTTCCAAAAGTATTTTTTTTTATATATATAGTTCTTATATCGTTGTAGTTTTTGCACTCAATTACAAAATGGTATTCGTCCTCCAATAGGCTACATTGTCTACATTTTCTATCTTGTAAAGGTACAGTTGCAGGCTTACGTCACCGGCCACATTCAGTTTCTAATGTATGCGATGACAGTCTGAGTTTTGTCAGAGCAGAGAGAAATTTAGATATATTTATTTTATCTAGATACGGTTTGAATTCAAAAGTAGAAATGGTCCTATAAAAAAGTGCTCGTGTGGATATATTTAATTCTGCGTCCCATTCTTGAATAAATACATCTTGAATTCTTTGTTTGAACATCGAAAGAAAAATATTAACATCTCCGACACCTTGCGCTAGCCACACATCGTAGAAACCTAGTCTAGATAACAAATGTTTGACTTGTGATGTCCAGTTTACTCAGTTAATGTGCAATTCACTATCGTTTTTAAGCATACTATAAACTATTTTTGTGTATTTTGTTTGATCACACAAACACCGTTTCATCAACCAATATTTAATTATTATATAATATCGTTTATTTATAAAATTAATGCGTCCTATTTCACCGTGTATGAAATTATTTTGCGTGATATTTTCATTCCCAATTTTTTTTACAAAACCTTAAGTGTGTTCTTTCAACATTTGATCCTTTATTAAAACCCCATACTTCAGATGAGTAATTCAAAATAGGTGTTATAATCTTGTCGAATAACTCCAATGAATGTTTTGGTGATATATCTACAAAATCTACAAATTTATTAAGATATCTTTTCATTTGGAATATAGCTTTAAGGGATTGTCCTGCCAGCATTTTATCAGTTTCGTTAAAAGCCCCCCCCCACTCTCCCCCTCCCCCTGCCCCCCCCCCCCACCCCGTTGTGAAAACAACTCCTAGATATTTGAATTTATTAACTAATTCTAGCTCGGTGTCTTTAAAATAGAGTTTAGTAGTACGTGGTAATTGTCCGCCTTTTCTAAATATCAGACTTTTGTCTTTTTGGTATTAACTGTTAACCCCCACCTGTCACAATACTCGGCTAAAACATTTTACGATTTCTGTAATTCCTCTTCGGACTTAGCAAACAATATTATGTCGTCTGCGTAAAGCAACAGACACAATGTGAGCATTCCTACATTATGCACTAGTAACGGGTCACATACATGCTCTACGAAAAGGGCATATGCATTACGAAAAGGGCCGTGCATATCCGTTAATGTGCTACGAAAAGGACATACCAGTATTGTTAAAATCATACATTCACTATAACGAAAATGGTTTAATACCTGAACCTGAATCTGATGTAAGAATTCACACGAGAATAATTTTGTTTTGAGTATTTTTTAACATAAAGCTAATATAAAATTCCATGTTATGCACTAGAAGCGGGTCACATACACTACGAAAAGGGCATATGCATGACGAAAAGGGCCGTACATAGCCGTTAACGAACGCGGAAAGGACATGAATAAATAAGTAAATAGCAGACATTATATTTTAAAGGTGATGTTTAAATGTATTATTGTCAAGAGACCTGTTTTTGATACTTTTTTATAAAAATAATATGTTTATTTAAGTCGAAGAGCGTTCAGTTACAGATGGATAAATCAGATTTAATTGTGATAATATGAATTAATTTTAATTTGGATGTTGTTTATAATCATACAAGAAATAAATCTGATTTATCCAACTGTATCCAGGGCACACCACGAGGAGGCGCTGTTATCATGACCCGTCCCTTTCCCTCATCTGTGTGTACAATATGTTACATATGTTCATTCCTGTTAGGCGCCATATAACCTTTCATGTGTTGGTGCGCCTTAAAATCCCAATTAAATTCAATATGTTCATATGCATCGGGACATGGGTCAGTCGGAGTGTTGTACACCGGTGAGGTCCAAAGACCCCACTTTCCGACTACAGCCTCCTCTTTGAACTCGGGTTTTTTGATCTTTCGGCCCGTTTCCTCTTTCTCTGTTCGGGCTTGCGACCAGCTGTTGGTGTTCGCTGAGTTGTCCTCATTCCGTTTGTAGATACTACTGTGTTGGTATTAGACTAAATGGAATGGACTATGAAAATTATTATTTTTGGTTCCATTCAATATGACATTGTTTTAAATAAATTACTTCTACATGCAAAATACTTCATATATAAGTGAAAGTTAGATGGGAGATTGCCATTCTTTGAACATTTTAAACCACAAATTAGATACCTATATCATACTGAAAAAAATAAACGGTATTAAAAATAATCAATTGTTAAAATTTGAAAAGCACTGGTCGGCATATAAAAAAAAAACTTTTTTACTAATCGGATCCTTTTACGCTAAATGTTACTCTGTGCTTTTAAGTAAATAACAACGACAAAAACACCAGAAATTGTACTTACTTGTAAATATATTGTTGCACTACGTTTCCCACTGTTCCCATTGAGTAATGAAGAGTCACATCTCCATAGAAACATCTTGTCCTTTTTTTATATATGTATTTTCCTCCACAACTTTTTTTTCCAGAATATAATTGAAAAACTCAGTGGAGATATTACATAGATCTGGTATAAAGTCACATGTATGTCTCATTGTTCTAATATTGTGAGTGTCTATGTAACATAACTTTCTTTCAATATAAAATATGTAAATCATCCACTGGGTTTTTTGAAAAGAAAAAGTTTGTTTGCAATTTTAGAATGAATGCAAAAAATAATAAATAAGTAAAGTTTTATCATTTGAAGATTGTGAAATTAAATGTCTTCCAATTTTTAAAGGGATACATGCCAGTCATGACATATTATCCACTGAAGATATTTTGAAATATATAGTTTATTTTCAAATTTCCAATAGGCTAACCGCCCATGAGGATATACATACACATATACATATATGGCTGACAGTCAAACTCAGTCTTCAAATTAAACAACAAATAATTATAATATACATGTATAATGAACTTCTTCATTGTTAGGAGAAGGTTTTTTAACTAAGGACAATTATATATTTGCATGTCCGCATAACATACTAACTGTTGATACTTATACATGTATATTCTTACATGCCTTACGCAATTGCATATAGTTCATACAGCTTTTAATTGTATGGACACGTAAGTAATTTTAAGTAGGTGCTTAGCAAAAGTAGGAGCTTAGCAACCAGGTATACATATGCAGGTAAACATACATATTATTAGCAATGCTACAACAATTTGTATTACATTCTACAACACATAATTCAATTATTGGCAAACATAGTTTCGTTCCTTTTAGTAAAGGCTTTATTTATGAAAATGGCGGCGTTCCTTATTTCTTTTGTACAGGTTGAATTAATTAACAAAACCATTTTATGCTTATTCGGTCTATTCCAATAGTATTTTTTTGATAAATCGTTTTCTCAGATCGGAGTATAACGGGCATTCTAACATAAAATGAAACTCATCTTCTAAAATATTACAGACGCAACATTTTCTCTCATTTATCGGTGTTTTGTTTGGTTTATTCCATCGTCCTGCTTCTATTTGTAATCTGTGAGATGAGACTCTTAATTTAGTCAAAGCAATTCTAAATGTTGATATTTTACATACTGTGCGGTATGGCTGAAATCTAAAACTGCATATATTATTAACAAATAAAGCTCTACTTGAATCAGTTAATCTACTATTCCAATTTTGTACAAAGTTGTCATTTAATCTTTGTTTAAATATGCATAAAAACAGTTTTACGTTACCAACACTTTGCGTTGACCATATATCATTAAACCCCATTCGATATAACATTTCTCTTACTGAAGAAGCCCAATTCTTTATATTTGGTTTCACATGTATATCATATAACATCAGATCATAAATTGTCTTAACATATTTGTTTTCATTTCTGTTTAATATTTTTATCCAGTACTTTATGATATTATAATGTCGCATAATAACCAGAGTTTTCTACGTAATTCTCCGTATATAAATCGTTTTGTGTTGTATTTTTTACCCCCATAATTCGTTTACAAAATTGTAAATGAACCCTTTCAATGTCATTCGCCTGACTGAAGCCCCATACTTCTGACCCATAATTCAGAATAGGAGTAATTCATTTATCAAATAAATCTATTCTATGTTCAATTGGTAATTCCGTAAATTTATAAAGACATTTATTCATTTCAAATATTGCCTTTAACGCTTGACCTGCAAGTGTTGATTGAGCATATGCGAATGATCCTCCAGTTGTAAAAACATTACCCAGGTAGCTAAATCTATTAACGATATCTAGAACAGTATCATTGTAATAAAAATGAATATCTCGTGGCATAGAACCGCCTTTATTAAATATCATTATCTTTGTTTTTAAAGTTTTAACAACAAGTTTCCACCTTTTACAGCAGTCTGCCATGCTATTTAAACTAGTTTGTCATTCTTCCTTACTATTTGCAAAGATAACTATATCATCAGCATATAATATTAGAAACATTTTAAACACATTAACGTCAATTCCTTCAATACCATTATTTATGAATGTTTCTTCAATATCATTTAAAAACATCGAAAACAAAAAGGGAGATAAGCACTCTCCCTGACGGACACCCAGCATACAACTATACTCATCACTCAGTGAGTTGCATTTATTGAGTTTGCATATTTTGAAATATATACATATTGCAATGCCTCCCTTTAAAAAAAATTGCCAATATTCATATTTGCACTCATTCTGAAATCGTAAAGAAAGAAAAAACCTCCCCATTTGTTTGTGTCCTATATTAAGATATGCTTTAGTCTATCTTCTGTAAATATTTGTTGTATTATATTTAAATTTAAATACATATCTGACGCATATTTTATCATATAACTGCCCACCCCGACCCTCACAAACCTATGGCGGGGTAAATAAATGGATCACCATTAATTTGGTGATTGAAATTTAAAAAAAAATCACCTTAAACACGTACATGTATTTATCTACGCAGGGCTTCTGTGCGTTATTCTCGTATTAACATAAAGATTAAACACTTTCGTTATAAATGACAAACAATTTTGCCACGTTATAAACTATTATATAGTATAAGGCATTAAATTCATTTATTTAATCCGTAAAGCATAGTTTCATTCGTAAACCTCTCCACATAACAGAAAACATTACATGTATTAAATAGTGTCTAGCTAAACTAATCTACATAATTTATTTCTACATTATTTCTAACAATTTACCATCTTAGTTCCTTCTGAGTAAAATCACAATCAACACGTGTCGTTAATCCTATTAACACCTCGCTTCTGTGCGAGGCAAAGGAATACCTGTAGGTGCGACGAGTGTCTCCACATAACAGAAAACATTAAAATTATTAAATTTTGTCTACCTAAACTAATCTACATAAATTATTTCTACATTATTTCTAACAATTTATCATCTTAGTTTCTTCTGAGTAATGTCACAATCAACACGTGTCGTTAATCCTATTAACACCTCGCTTCTGTGCGAAGCAAAGGAATACCTGTAGATGCGACGCGTGTCATTAATCTTATCGAAGCAAAGTAATTAGTGAATAAATTGGGCGATTCATATACTGTTCACAAAGCAACAATTAAACACAAATTTAAATAAAATCTTATTTTGAAACATTTTTGTTCATTCAAACCTGGATTTTTTATGTTGATAATATTGCACTTTTAAATAATCGTGATAACCCCGTGTATAACTTCAAGTCAATCGCATCAATTAACATTGATTTTCAAATTACCTAGACGACTCGTGTGAAATTTTGACACTTATCCAAATATCAAAATGCTCTTGACATACACGGTTTTCTGTCTTTTGATTCAAATATATTGAAAAATGAATATCATTATCATACATATGTGATAATTACGTAAGTGTCGATAATTAATATTCCTTGATAATCCTATCAAGGCAAACATGCAGGTGATACCAGGGCGATGACCGATCAATTAGTGAATGTGCTATAATCTAATCAAGGACCAAACAAAGGTGTGAACATGTGACTATTATACTGAAAACTTTTCGTAGTAAAGTCGAAGATCAGCGTCCCTTTTCTGAGATGTGATATCATTTTCGTATAAGTTTACTGTCCTTTACGACATGGATACATATAGTGTATGTAGATCTATGTTTACGATGGATAAGTTTAGGCCAATATTAAAAAAAAATAAATAAAGAAGTTAAAGACCCTTTTCGTAGTAAAGTCGGAAATCACAGGTCATTTTATTAGACAATGTGCATGTCCTTTTCGTATGAGGGTATAGTCTTTTTTATTAGAACCATTTTCAACATAAACGTTTTAATAATAAATAAATAAATACTTGATGCATAATTTAACGCCAATGTGAAATGTGATCATTCTGATAATATGCATTAACACATTTCGCAGACCGGTCCTTTTCGTAGCTGATAATTTTCGCTATACATACGTATTTTTGAGGAATTAAGACTTTCTTTCATCTTTTATTTAGTATATATTCTTAGTATAATTACACATTCTTTACATTTAAATCACCTAAACCAAACAATATTGATGCACTTTCCATAAAACGGGCCCTTTTCGTAGCTTGAATGCCCTTTTTCGCGAAAAGGGCCCTTTTCAGTAATCAGTCATACCGATCGACAGGAAGCTTAATTCCATATGTAAAGTCAATAGCGCGGATATTTCACCTACGAATATGTACCTATTCAATTAGATACTCCTGTAGTGTTACCTGGAAATGCTACTAAACAAATGAAAAGCGGTTATCAATTTACAATAAATGATAAAAGTTCTCACTTTGATTGGTATAATCCATATTTTGAAATCAGTTTTCAAGTAAACAAGCTTGCTGATGGAGCTGATTTCGTAGACGCTGACAGAATTGCTTTAATTAACGATGCAGCTTCATTGATTGATCAAATGCAAGTAAAGCAAAATGGAAAAACAGTTTACGATGGAAATAATCTTCACAGATTTGTTAATGTCAAAAGCTTGCTTGAAATTTCTGACGACTATGCAAAGACAACCGGAACAAATGAATACTTTTATTTGGATAATACGACTGCTGCGGAATCTCGAGATGATCAAGCTGGTTATAACCTAGGATTTACTGCTCGTCATTCTTTAATCATAACTAATCAAAAAGTTGATTATATAACTCCATTAAACAAATATTCCTTCTATTATTAATTTAGAAGAGGATCATGACAAACGATAAAGGTTTATCAAAAGAGGTTATGACCCTATCATTTTGCAACGCATTTTGCAACGCATTTTGCAACGCACTGCCTGCTTGGTGGTGGACCCATTTACAGTTCGCCACTATGCTTTCCTCTTTAATTGTGCGATGACCGGACAGGCTGTGGACCCAGGCTGATGACGTCTACCCAAAGTCCAAAGACGTTTGATGTTTGTCAGCAATCGTGTCTTGTCGTGCCCTAAATGGTTTATTCTCGTGTTGCTCTGCAAAGTCATTGCGGACCTTCTTTGTGGCTTTTTGGGCTATTTTTTATTTATTTGTTGTATTTAGATATATACGAGCATCTTTGTGTCTTACTTATATTGCCTGTTAATGCTGCCTTGTTGGTTAGAGAATAGTTCATGGCGGGGATTTCTTTATTTACACTGTCCCGTTTTATTGGGATGACAGTAGGGTACGTGTGAGGTTTGGTGTACCCTAGAACCTGGTTTAACCCCACAGGGGCCTTTTTTGCCACTGACCGTTCCAAGGCGGTTGCCCTATTGTCAACCCTTTTTGTGTTTGTGACGTCATATTCCTTTATTCCTTATTCCTATTGCCATTCGTGTTTATTTTTTTGCGTGTTTTTGGGATAACTGTGTTCTGTGAAAGATTTCCTTTCGACTTTCATACTTATTTTTTAAAAAATACCCATGATTGAATAGGCGCAAAATGAATTATGAGTTGGTAACTGTTAATTCAACGCTGCAGTTTTGGGGTTTGGCGTGACTGGTTAAAGCCGTTTCTACTGTGTTTAAAGTGTTTGGATATTCAAAAAATGGAAGTTATATATAGTTCTATTTCTTTATTTAAGCCAAATATGGCCCATGAACATGTTTAAATAATATACATATAAATACATAAATTTCACTGGTGAGATGAGCAAGAGCATAATGTATTTATACAGCAAGTTATTGTATGTAACAAACTACATGAATATAAGCAATTCTCTCTTTCCATTACATGCAATAACTCATTTATTTACTTAGTTCTCTTATCCTTTCAGCCTTACATTCATATATTATGTATAAGTCACGGCATGTTTTAATAAGTAAACAATAATATCCATATGCAGTATGATTTAGCAAGTTTAAGTAAATAAGTAACATATCCCTTTGGGAGAGATCTTCCTATAAAGCAGGTATTTATACATAATGCAGGTATTTATACATATCGAGCTTGTAAAATTAAGTTCAAGAAAGTTCCCTGTGTTACTTTAGTATTTCTTTATAAGTATTCGTAGTTCAAAAGCTTTGTATAAGAACACGGATAACTTTGTGATTTCAGACTCGCATGTGCTATTTATTAGTATAAATTTTGAGAAGCTTGGGTGTTTCCAAAAGTATTTTTTTTTATATATATAGTTCTTATATCGTTGTAGTTTTTGCACTCAATTACAAAATGGTATTCGTCCTCCAATAGGCTACATTGTCTACATTTTCTATCTTGTAAAGGTACAGTTGCAGGCTTACGTCACCGGCCACATTCAGTTTCTAATGTATGCGATGACAGTCTGAGTTTTGTCAGAGCAGAGAGAAATTTAGATATATTTATTTTATCTAGATACGGTTTGAATTCAAAAGTAGAAATGGTCCTATAAAAAAGTGCTCGTGTGGATATATTTAATTCTGCGTCCCATTCTTGAATAAATACATCTTGAATTCTTTGTTTGAACATCGAAAGAAAAATATTAACATCTCCGACACCTTGCGCTAGCCACACATCGTAGAAACCTAGTCTAGATAACAAATGTTTGACTTGTGATGTCCAGTTTACTCAGTTAATGTGCAATTCACTATCGTTTTTAAGCATACTATAAACTATTTTTGTGTATTTTGTTTGATCACACAAACACCGTTTCATCAACCAATATTTAATTATTATATAATATCGTTTATTTATAAAATTTATGCGTCCTATTTCACCGTGTATGAAATTATTTTGCGTGATATTTTCATTCCCAATTTTTTTTACAAAACCTTAAGTGTGTTCTTTCAACATTTGATCCTTTATTAAAACCCCATACTTCAGATGAGTAATTCAAAATAGGTGTTATAATCTTGTCGAATAACTCCAATGAATGTTTTGGTGATATATCTACAAAATCTACAAATTTATTAAGATATCTTTTCATTTGGAATATAGCTTTAAGGGATTGTCCTGCCAGCATTTTATCAGTTTCGTTAAAAGCCCCCCCCCCCCACCCCCCACCACTCTCCCCCTCCCCCTGCCCCCCCCCCACCCCGTTGTGAAAACAACTCCTAGATATTTGAATTTATTAACTAATTCTAGCTCGGTGTCTTTAAAATAGAGTTTAGTAGTACGTGGTAATTGTCCGCCTTTTCTAAATATCAGACTTTTGTCTTTTTGGTATTAACTGTTAACCCCCACCTGTCACAATACTCGGCTAAACATTTAACGATTTCTGTAATTCCTCTTCGGACTTAGCAAACAATATTATGTCGTCTGCGTAAAGCAACAGACACAATGTGAGCATTCCTACATTATGCACTAGTAACGGGTCACATACATGCTCTACGAAAAGGGCATATGCATTACGAAAAGGGCCGTGCATAGCCGTTAATGTGCTACGAAAAGGACATACCAGTATTGTTAAAATCATACATTCACTATAACGAAAATGGTTTAATACCTGAACCTGAATCTGATGTAAGAATTCACACGAGAATAATTTTGTTTTGAGTATTTTTTAACATAAAGCTAATATAAAATTCCATGTTATGCACTAGAAGCGGGTCACATACACTACGAAAAGGGCATATGCATGACGAAAAGGGCCGTACATAGCCGTTAACGAACGCGGAAAGGACATGAATAAATAAGTAAATAGCAGACATTATATTTTAAAGGTGATGTTTAAATGTATTATTGTCAAGAGACCTGTTTTTGATACTTTTTTATAAAAATAATATGTTTATTTAAGTCGAAGAGCGTTCAGTTACAGATGGATAAATCAGATTTAATTGTGATAATATGAATTAATTTTAATTTGGATGTTGTTTATAATCATACAAGAAATAAATCTGATTTATCCAACTGTATCCAGGGCACACCACGAGGAGGCGCTGTTATCATGACCCGTCCCTTTCCCTCATCTGTGTGTACAATATGTTACATATGTTCATTCCTGTTAGGCGCCATATAACCTTTCATGTGTTGGTGCGCCTTAAAATCCCAATTAAATTCAATATGTTCATATGCATCGGGACATGGGTCAGTCGGAGTGTTGTACACCGGTGAGGTCCAAAGACCCCACTTTCCGACTACAGCCTCCTCTTTGAACTCGGGTTTTTTGATCTTTCGGCCCGTTTCCTCTTTCTCTGTTCGGGCTTGCGACCAGCTGTTGGTGTTCGCTGAGTTGTCCTCATTCCGTTTGTAGATACTACTGTGTTGGTATTAGACTAAATGGAATGGACTATGAAAATTATTATTTTTGGTTCCATTCAATATGACATTGTTTTAAATAAATTACTTCTACATGCAAAATACTTCATATATAAGTGAAAGTTAGATGGGAGATTGCCATTCTTTGAACATTTTAAACCACAAATTAGATACCTATATCATACTGAAAAAAATAAACGGTATTAAAAATAATCAATTGTTAAAATTTGAAAAGCACTGGTCGGCATATAAAAAAAATTTTTTTTTACTAATCGGATCCTTTTACGCTAAATGTTACTCTGTGCTTTTAAGTAAATAACAACGACAAAAACACCAGAAATTGTACTTACTTGTAAATATATTGTTGCACTACGTTTCCCACTGTTCCCATTGAGTAATGAAGAGTCACATCTCCATAGAAACATCTTGTCCTTTTTTTATATATGTATTTTCCTCCAGAAGAGATATTACATAGATCTGGTATAAAGTCACATGTATGTCTCATTGTTCTAATATTGTGAGTGTCTATGTAACATAACTTTCTTTCAATATAAAATATGTAAATCATCCACTGGGTTTTTTGAAAAGAAAAAGTTTGTTTGCAATTTTAGAATGAATGCAAAAAATAATAAATAAGTAAAGTTTTATCATTTGAAGATTGTGAAATTAAATGTCTTCCAATTTTTAAAGGGATACATGCCAGTCATGACATATTATCCACTGAAGATATTTTGAAATATATAGTTTATTTTCAAATTTCCAATAGGCTAACCGCCCATGAGGATATACATACACATATACATATATGGCTGACAGTCAAACTCAGTCTTCAAATTAAACAACAAATAATTATAATATACATGTATAATGAACTTCTTCATTGTTAGGAGAAGGTTTTTTAACTAAGGACAATTATATATTTGCATGTCCGCATAACATACTAACTGTTGATACTTATACATGTATATTCTTACATGCCTTATGCAATTGCATATAGTTCATACAGCTTTTAATTGTATGGACACGTAAGTAATTTTAAGTAGGTGCTTAGCAAAAGTAGGAGCTTAGCAACCAGGTATACATATGCAGGTAAACATACATATTATTAGCAATGCTACAACAATTTGTATTACATTCTACAACACATAATTCAATTATTGGCAAACATAGTTTCGTTCCTTTTAGTAAAGGCTTTATTTATGAAAATGGCGGCGTTCCTTATTTCTTTTGTACAGGTTGAATTAATTAACAAAACCATTTTATGCTTATTCGGTCTATTCCAATAGTATTTTTTTGATAAATCGTTTTCTCAGATCGGAGTATAACGGGCATTCTAACATAAAATGAAACTCATCTTCTAAAATATTACAGACGCAACATTTTCTCTCATTTATCGGTGTTTTGTTTGGTTTATTCCATCGTCCTGCTTCTATTTGTAATCTGTGAGATGAGACTCTTAATTTAGTCAAAGCAATTCTAAATGTTGATATTTTACATACTGTGAGGTATGGCTGAAATCTAAAACTGCATATATTATTAACAAATAAAGCTCTACTTGAATCAGTTAATCTACTATTCCAATTTTGTACAAAGTTGTCATTTAATCTTTGTTTAAATATGCATAAAAACAGTTTTACGTTACCAACACTTTGCGTTGACCATATATCATTAAACCCCATTCGATATAACATTTCTCTTACTGAAGAAGCCCAATTCTTTATATTTGGTTTCACATGTATATCATATAACATCAGATCATAAATTGTCTTAACATATTTGTTTTCATTTCTGTTTAATATTTTTATCCAGTACTTTATGATATTATAATGTCGCATAATAACCAGAGTTTTCTACGTAATTCTCCGTATATAAATCGTTTTGTGTTGTATTTTTTACCCCCATAATTCGTTTACAAAATTGTAAATGAACCCTTTCAATGTCATTCGCCTGACTGAAGCCCCATACTTCTGACCCATAATTCAGAATAGGAGTAATTCATTTATCAAATAAATCTATTCTATGTTCAATTGGTAATTCCGTAAATTTATAAAGACATTTATTCATTTCAAATATTGCCTTTAACGCTTGACCTGCAAGTGTTGATTGAGCATATGCGAATGATCCTCCAGTTGTAAAAACATTACCCAGGTAGCTAAATCTATTAACGATATCTAGAACAGTATCATTGTAATAAAAATGAATATCTCGTGGCATAGAACCGCCTTTATTAAATATCATTATCTTTGTTTTTAAAGTTTTAACAACAAGTTTCCACCTTTTACAGCAGTCTGCCATGCTATTTAAACTAGTTTGTCATTCTTCCTTACTATTTGCAAAGATAACTATATCATCAGCATATAATATTAGAAACATTTTAAACACATTAACGTCAATTCCTTCAATACCATTATTTATGAATGTTTCTTCAATATCATTTAAAAACATCGAAAACAAAAAGGGAGATAAGCACTCTCCCTGACGGACACCCAGCATACAACTATACTCATCACTCAGTGAGTTGCATTTATTGAGTTTGCATATTTTGAAATATATACATATTGCAATGCCTCCCTTTAAAAAAAATTGCCAATATTCATATTTGCACTCATTCTGAAATCGTAAAGAAAGAAAAAACCTCCCCATTTGTTTGTGTCCTATATTAAGATATGCTTTAGTCTATCTTCTGTAAATATTTGTTGTATTATATTTAAATTTAAATACATATCTGACGCATATTTTATCATATAACTGCCCACCCCGACCCTCACAAACCTATGGCGGGGTAAATAAATGGATCACCATTAATTTGGTGATTGAAATTTAAAAAAAAATCACCTTAAACACGTACATGTATTTATCTACGCAGGGCTTCTGTGCGTTATTCTCGTATTAACATAAAGATTAAACACTTTCGTTATAAATGACAAACAATTTTGCCACGTTATAAACTATTATATAGTATAAGGCATTAAATTCATTTATTTAATCCGTAAAGCATAGTTTCATTCGTAAACCTCTCCACATAACAGAAAACATTACATGTATTAAATAGTGTCTAGCTAAACTAATCTACATCATTTATTTCTACATTATTTCTAACAATTTACCATCTTAGTTCCTTCTGAGTAAAATCACAATCAACACGTGTCGTTAATCCTATTAACACCTCGCTTCTGTGCGAGGCAAAGGAATACCTGTAGGTGCGACGAGTGTCTCCACATAACAGAAAACATTAAAATTATTAAATTTTGTCTACCTAAACTAATCTACATAAATTATTTCTACATTATTTCTAACAATTTATCATCTTAGTTTCTTCTGAGTAATGTCATAATCAACACGTGTCGTTAATCCTATTAACACCTCGCTTCTGTGCGAAGCAAAGGAATACCTGTAGATGCGACGCGTGTCATTAATCTTATCGAAGCAAAGTAATTAGTGAATAAATTGGGCGATTCATATACTGTTCACAAAGCAACAATTAAACACAAATTTAAATAAAATCTTATTTTGAAACATTTTTGTTCATTCAAACCTGGATTTTTTATGTTGATAATATTGCACTTTTAAATAATCGTGATAACCCCGTGTATAACTTCAAGTCAATCGCATCAATTAACATTGATTTTCAAATTACCTAGACGACTCGTGTGAAATTTTGACACTTATCCAAATATCAAAATGCTCTTGACATACACGGTTTTCTGTCTTTTGATTCAAATATATTGAAAAATGAATATCATTATCATACATATGTGATAATTACGTAAGTGTCGATAATTAATATTCCTTGATAATCCTATCAAGGCAAACATGCAGGCACAGATGCAGGTGATACCAGGGCGATGACCGATCAATTAGTGAATGTGCTATAATCTAATCAAGGACCAAACAAAGGTGTGAACATGTGACTATTATACTGAAAACTTTTCGTAGTAAAGTCGAAGATCAGCGTCCCTTTTCTGAGATGTGATATCATTTTCGTATAAGTTTACTGTCCTTTACGACATGGATACATATAGTGTATGTAGATCTATGTTTACGATGGATAAGTTTAGGCCAATATTTAAAAAAAAAGAAATAAAGAAGTTAAATACCCTTTTCGTAGTAAAGTCGGAAATCACAGGTCATTTTATTAGACAATGTGTATGTCCTTTTCGTATGAGGGTATAGTCTTTTTTATTAGAACCATTTTCAACATAAACGTATTATTAATAAATAAATAAATACTTGATGCATAATTTAACGCCAATGTGAAATGTGATCATTCTGATAATATGCATTAACACATTTCGCAGACCGGTCCTTTTCGTAGCTGATAATTTTCGCTATACATACGTATTTTTGAGGAATTAAGACTTTCTTTCATCTTTTATTTAGTATATATTCTTAGTATAATTACACATTCTTTACATTTAAATCACCTAAACCAAACAATATTGATGCACTTTCCATAAAACGGGCCCTTTTCGTAGCTTGAATGCCCTTTTTCGCGAAAAGGGCCCTTTTCAGTAATCAGTCATACCGATCGACAGGAAGCTTAATTCCATATGTAAAGTCAATAGCGCGGATATTTCAAGCGTTCACACAACAGCCGGCGTGACTTTTTGGTGAGATTTTGTTTCGATTTCAGAGTTTCGTTTTTGCAGTTATTTAGCGTATTTAGTCATACATTTAACATTTCATTAATTCATATATGTTTCTTAATAGCTATGATTTTTTCCCCAAACGGTTTGCTGTCTGAAAGGTCACGGATCAACACTCGCCCAGTGTCAACTCGGCCGTTGCTCCGTTGCGGAGAAGTTGCCCTTACTGGCCTTAGTTGGTTAGGTCGGACTGGGTCAGCTTGGGCCCTTATATAAGCATAGTGTTGCGAATCGGCTGAAAAGTCATGACCGATCATCAGAATATTTAACCGACCGATGATCGATCAGTAATCGATTTATCATTAAACATGACTGCTATAAAAGACAAGTGTTACAAGCTTTTTTCAGACTAGTCTATATAAATGAAGAAAAGAATCCTATTTCAAGTATGTTCTGGTAATAAAGGAAATGAATGAAACTGACCAACATATATTTTAAAAATAGGTTGTGTTACCCACTATAAATATGTGATTTGCTTGTAGCAAAATTATAACTCATTTTATTTCTCTGTGTTGGAAATTATAAGCACGGTTTGTGACCAAATCTGATATTTGAGTTATTAGCCAAGGT
Source organism: Cyrtodaria siliqua (assembly GCA_037043455.1). Lineage (NCBI taxonomy): Eukaryota > Metazoa > Mollusca > Bivalvia > Adapedonta > Hiatellidae > Cyrtodaria > Cyrtodaria siliqua. The sequence goes on along the minus strand of JAWPHD010005311.1, from coordinate 52,331 downwards.
CAAAGTAAACCACCGTTCTGTATTGATCTCTAGATAAAATCATAACAAAGAATGCATTTCAAAGCAAAATCATGGAATTCCGTCATTCATCTTGGATACAAGCATAAGAAAGACAAAAACAGATTCACACCTATTCATAATGGAAGCATATGCCTAGGACTAAGGTCAACCTGGATGTGAAGGGTGGGGTGGGGGAGAGTAATCGGGGGTACTGGTAAACAGTTACAATTTAATACTGGGGTGTTGTTCTTTCTCCCTATTTATAACTTGAAACAATGATCTAAAACTATGGTAACCTATTACTCCATTTCTGTCTTGGTGTAATGATTCTGTGTGTTTTTTTTGAGTGGGGGTGTGGGTGAGTGGGTGGTCTCCCTACAGTTACAATTAAATACTGTTTTGTTCTCCCTATTTATAAATTGAAACAATGATATAAAACTACGGGGTAACCTATTCACTCCATTTCAGTCTTGGTGTAATGATTCCGTGTTCGGAGTGGTGGTGTTGGGAGGTGTTGGGTGGTTTCTCCCTATTTATAATTTATTAACACTACTTTTAACATGTCCTATCTGTGTTTTGCCTCATCTTATTTTGCTTTTGTTAAATTAAATATTTTTTGAGTATCGGCCAATTGTAAAAAAGTATAATGAAAAAAAACACCCCAGGGCTTTTTTGAGAAAATTGGGTAAAGGACAAATCCTGCTGATTTTGTGGGGTGGGTTGGGGTGGAAGCGCGAGATAGTCAAAATTGGGAAAGATGCGTAATGTTCATTATTTAAGTGAATGTTTTTTAAGGGAAAACTTTCATTAAAACGTATGTTTTTCGTTTAATATCAATCAGGTATTTCACTGAATATTTATTTTAACAAACAAACTATAAAAAGTCTGACACTTTTATTTAAAAAAAAAAATTCTTTCAGATTGGGAATTTTTTTCCACAGAATTGGGGGGAATTTTATTTTTGCAATTGGGAAGAGGCCGATATTTGGCCCCTGTTATATAGGTTAAATATTGCACCCTTGTAAAAATAAAACTTGTGAATACAATCAAAGCAAGCCCAAAACACTGTGATATGTTTTCAGAGTGATCCTTCAAGATGACAGACCTGTCCCAGTTCACCTTTCCCAACAGTGCAGGCGTGTGCCTTCTCGACTGTAGTACCGCCTTCAAGAATCTTACAGATAAGGAGCGGAAATATGCACATTATCTGTCACAGGCCTCCTGGTATGGTGGGCTCATTGTACTGGTTCAGGTAAGAATTGAATAGCAAAAGTACAGTTTTCCATTTCAAACATACACCAAGTGAAATTAATGTGTTTACTTTCAGTTTCACTTTCATATGAAGTGAATATCTTATGGAGGACTCCTTGTACTGGTTTAGGTTAGAATAGCAAAAATACAGTCTATCTGAACTGGATACCCATGATTGATTCTTTTTCTTGCATACCAGTTACATTCTGCGCCTTGATGTTGCCAAATAATAACGTTTTGCATGTTTATTTACACACTGACGTCATATATTGTTGATATCATCGCGCAACTTTTATGTTCCCCCATGTGTAAGATCAGGCTTTCCATTACCCATGTAAAACATGGATAACCTTATCTGGTATGCAAGAAATAGCCTTAGTCTGGCATAGAAAATAATAATGTAAGGAAATGGTAGTTTGTTGATAGTGTTAGAACTCATGGTCTACCTGAAACAGTTGATTTGTACTTGGGTATACTGGTTTCACCATGTGCGTCTGTCTGTAAACGCAACCATGTCCACTTCATAACTCCTCTCCCCATAAAGTAAATCTCATAATGGGTGGACTGCCTGTAATGAGAGGATGACCCATATTGATTTTGAGTCAGTAGGTCAAAGGTCAAGGTCACCAGGACCCGATAATGAAAAACCTTATCCGCTCGATAACCCCTCTCCCCCTGAAGCAAATCTCATGAAACTTCATAGATGAACTGCCTGTGGTGAGAGGATGACCCCTATTGATTTTGAGGTCAGTAGTTCAAAGGTCAAGGTCACCAGACCCGATAATGAAAAACCTTGTCTGCTCCATAACTCCTCTCCCCCTGAAACAAACCTCATGAAACTTCATGGGTGGACTGTCTGGTGAGAGGATGACCCCTAGTGATTTTGAGGGCAGTAGGTTAAATGTCAAGGTCACAGGAACCTGATAATGAAAAACCTTGTCCGCTCCATAAATCCTCATCCCCTGAAGCAAATCTCATGAAACTTCATAGGTGAACTGCTTGGTGTTGGAGGACGACCTCTATAGATTTTGATGTCAGTAGGTCAAAGGTCAAGGTCACCGGGACCCGATAATGAAAAACCTTGTCTGCTCTATAACTCCTCTCCCCATGATGCAAATCTCATGAAAATTCATGGGTGGACTGTCTATGGTGAGATGATGACTCCTTGATGGGTAGACTGCCTGTGATGAGAGGATGACCCCTATTGATTTTGAGGTCAGTAGGTCAAAGCCACCATTACCTGATCATGAAAATTCTATTTCACTCAATCTTTATTCAAACGGTAGGGTGCAGCATGGGGGTGGGGGTATATTTGTTGCCCTTAAAAGGCGACAGCTCTAGTTATCTCTGAAATTTATTGGTAAAATTATGTTAGATTTGGCATGAAGGTTATATGATGTTTGTCTGCTTATTGTGTACCAGCATTGATTGATAAATAGGGATATATCTGGGCTAAATATCAGTGACGTCATATTGTGTAAACCTCTCAATATGATGTCCGACATAATAAACCTTTTCTAGTGTACATATACCGTGTAAGTAATGAACTGTTTGTCCGATATCGTTGACCGTTTCAATTTATTTTTAGAACATACTATATCTGATATCGAGCCCTATTGATATGTCATTGATGAATGGAGATTTTGGTGAAAAAAGATGCTATTTCAATGAGGCATGGATGGTAAAGTAGTTGTTGAAAGAGTTTGGGTGTCAATAAAGAAAATCCCTGATTCGTTTGCTTACATCATGTAATTCAGATCAAATATTGTGTATTTGGTGATCATTTGGGGAAACGGCGCAGGCGCTGTAAATGAATGTCAAAAAATAAGGAAAACTGCTTACATTTGGGATATGCTTTTTTTGCTTCAACTGAGTAATTCAAATACTTCAAATACTTCAAATACTTCAAATTGAAAAGTACATTTTAGCAGCCTGAATTTGATATATTACACTTGTTTTTGTTCATTCAGATCATAGAGATACTCCCTAAACAATCCTGCTACCCCTCTATATCTTAGTGTATCCTTAAGTCAGTAATCCTGTCGATAGATATACGTTGATGCTTAGGGCGGTTGTTGTTTTAAAGAACACAATACGTGGGGCGGAATAATCAGAAAGGCGGATACATGCGGGTGGGTGGGTGTTACTGCTTAGGAATTTGTTTGGCATGATGAGTCATAGTCACAGAATAAAAATGATTTACATGTATACTGAAAGGAAAAAGAAACGCAGGGTGCGTATTTCCGCTGTATATTGTATGTTTAATATACTACTGCTAATCGAATGGTACAGGGCGACATTAGGCCTGTCCTTTTAGAAAGAAGGTTTAAACAGCACTGAACACACCAATGGTTACCCCTTTAAAGTTTCATTATCGTCAGAATGCGCATTTGGCTCAAGCAGGTGAGCAAACTTAGGCTTTAAATGTTGCAATCACTTAACATTAAATACAGTACTGAACTGGCTCAATTTTTCAAAGAGGAACTTCAGCATTTATGAATTTCTTGTTACAACGTGTACTGTGATTAAAACGTCTACAACATCACAGTTGTGTCCTTTCTCTAACTAACTGCACTTTTTTTTTTTACAAAACGTCTTGGGATTTTCTTGGAATATATATGGAATTAAGTTTGCAGTATATGCAATATATAGCAGAAATACGCACCCTGCGTTTCTTCTTCCTTTCAGTATACATAGCACAGGTAAATAACAAACTTTACTTCATGGTAAAATAAACACATTCATTACCAGTGGTGTTATTTGGATTATAATAAATCAAACTTTTTTAAGAAGTCGTATTTGATTACTTGAATAAATATATTACACATTTCATTTTTAAGCCCATCATGAATATGGAACAGCTTGAATATCAAGCACTATTAATATCCAATTAAATCTGTTTAGTCATATGTGAATTAGACTAGCTTATAGGCCTGAAAGTGAAATGTTACACATTTTCGTTATACTCTGTAGTAAGTCTAATTAATATCCCACATAATTGAATTGCATAATTTATCAATGTATTTTTTATTTAATCAAGACTAGTAGCTAGTATGTTCCGTACATAGGTACATCTATACTTTTATTTATTCAAATGTATCACATGAAACACAGGCTGGTTAATGTACAGTGTTATTTCTATATTAACCACTGTTTCAGACATCCCCCGAGTCTCCAGGTATATTCATCCTACTGCAGAAAGTGTTCAAGTCTCAACCCTCCAGTGAACTACAGAGGCTGGCAGAGGAACATGGACTCACAACAGAAGAGTTTGAGGTGGGCACATTTTGTTATAGGTCCCATACTCACATCAACATGGAGATTTTGTTTACAGTCTCACACGCTCATAAACATGCCCGTTTTGTTTTAGGCCTCACACTTAAACCTCTACATTGTTTAAGACCTCACACTAACATGAACATACACATTTGGTTTTAGGTCTCACACCCACATTTTTGTTTAAGGTCTCACACTCACAATGGCTGTCATTTTTTACACTGAAACATTACTGTCTATTTTTTGCACTGAAAAACTTCAACATATTCAGATATTCATCACAGGTGTTCGTGCACTACTTCTCTGCACTGAGAGTTGGAGGTTTGGGCTGCAGTGTCATTTCACGTACATTCCTAACATTGGTCCTTAAAAACTAAAATACTGCCCTTAAAAGCGGGTGCAGGAGAGCTAAATTTATGTCCCATGTTGAAATAAGAATTTGCCTTTCCGCTTAAAATATTTATAGTATGATAGATTGAAATCATAATTGGTGTACAGGTTATATTAAGAAATTTTAGGAAAAGTTAAACGTTTCCATTATACTTTAATATTTGACTCAGAATTTTTGGTTCTGGTCTTGTTTTAGGTCATGTTACTCTGAAAACCTTTTTTTATTCAAAAAATGTTATTGCTTTTACAGGCAATGCTGATCTATGCAGCTGCATTTTACTCCAATATGGGCAATTACAAATCCTTCGGTGACAGCAAGTTCATTCCAAATCTTCCAAAGGTAGGTACAGGAAGATTATTAATATATTTATTTGTTAATTTAATAAAAGTGGATACAGAAATGTATCAAGGGCAAAGTCGCCTAGCGCAAATATCCACAATTCACTGCCATGTACACATCCTCGTAAGCCACTGTGTCAACAGTTAACACCCTCCTGTAACTGGTGTAGAAGGAGTTCAGGTTACAAAGAATCAATAAGAATGCAAAGAAATTCATTTATAATTTTGAAAGCTGTTGCTGTAATGCTCATTTTGGTGAATTTGGGCTTGTGACCTTGACCTCTGAACCGAGAGGTCGGACCATGGATTTGAAACCTCCGTTGTCATCTGTACATCCTAGGCAACCTATGTGCTAAATATGAACATCCTGCTTCTGTTAGTGTAAGAGGAGTTTAGGCTACGAGGAAACAATAAAAATGCATGCTGATCACATAATATGACCACAAGTTCCCTCCCGTGGGGAGGAGGGTCTGTATATAAAATCACAAAAAACGTTCAGTGTGATGTGTATATCATTACTAATTCAGTGTAAGACATTTCATTAACAATATTGAAAACTGTGGTTTTAATGTTTATTTTAGTGAATTTGACCTTGACCTCTGGCCCCAGGGGTTAAGACTATTGATTAAAAACCTTTGTTGTCATCTACAAATCATAAGCAACAACTGTGCTAAAAATGAACACTCTCCTTCGATTGATGTAACCTAATTAAAAAGAAACAATAAAAATGCATGCTAACCCCCATATGACCACAATTCCCTTTCCCAAGGGAGAAGGATCCGTATATCAAATCCCAAAACCTGTGCCGTATGTTATGTGTGTGGCATTACTTATAGCATGTAAGAAATTCATTAACAATTATTGAAATTTGCAGGTTTAATGTAAAACACATATGTGTATCTACTTAAATATTATGTGCCACACACAAATCATATACAGGTCACATCTGGATGTTTTCCCTGTTTAGGGAAGAGATACAATACAAGATGTACTGTATTTTTCTTGGTTTGCAGAATAAGTTTCAGGCTGTGGTTATGGGTAGCTCGGCGGCCAAAGCGGATCCTAAAGGTATCAAGGCATTGTGGGAATCTGTGTCGAACAAAATGTACTCTCTTGAGGACAGGCAGAAGGAATTGGGGCTGGGAGAAAAGGTACTGTTTTTTGTTATGCTTTTTAAATGAAGCAATTTAATAAATGTTATGAATTCATTTTCAGCATAGCGTCATACACCAGCAGCAGTACTCTTGTTTTAGTTAGTTCCTACTGGTTTCTACACGAGGAGATAATAGTTTTGATTCATGCCCGAGGTGCCCACTTTGTGGATTCTCACACAACCATGTCTACTTGGAGCAGTGAGCTCAATGCTAAACTTAATAGAGCTGCCACACTGGAATACCGCACCATAGAAACATAACAGGATACCCCACCCAGTCACATTATATCAACACCGGTCCAACCAGTCCAAGGACTACCCTTTATATGCTGAACAGCAAGCAAGATAGCCACTTGTAATATTTGTATGAATTTTGGTATGACCCGAATAGGGCTTGAACCCACGCTTGAACCCACGATCTCCTGCATGTGAGGTGGATGCTGTACCACCACTGCTCATTGAGGAACTATTAACCTCGCACATGTTCATTCTTTGACAATTTTGGATGCCTCTTCTATGACTAACTCCCCATCAAATTAAGACCAGAGTAACAGTCATTCATTAAATAGAAAAATACAAAAATTGATGACATTTATTTCTTAAAATTTCTAGAAAGAAAAAAATCTGACGCAAAATATGCAACATGTATGTTAAAGTTTTCACTTGTATATGATGTTTATTTTTTCAGGGAACGACCACATATTTCTCAAGCAACTGTGATCTCCAAGACGCCGAGGTTGCGCAAGAGTTCCTCAATTCCAAGGACCTGAGCGCCTACAATACCCGGCTGTTCAAAAAGGCTAGTACCCCGGATGGCCAAGTGGAATATGAAATCAGACTGGCGTCAGTTGAAACGGGAAGTATGGGCATCTATATTACTCTATATTACTATATCTTCATGTCCACTTTTTGCAAAAATGTTTGTTATATTGTTATATTGTTATTGTTGAGTTTTCGTAGTTTGTGTCTGAAATTATGTGATGTCCCAGAAACCGTGGTAAATGTATGTCGATTTAAAACTAAAATGGATTATGCAAATCCTTATTGGCCAAACATTATTAATGTCTGTCCGAATTCGAATTATACATAAAATACAAGGAAATAAATTGTTAACACTGAACTGGCAGCATTGAGTGCATTCAGAGTGCGAGTGCTCCCGTCGGTTCCCAAAGGCAGCCATCGTGTGCCGTCGTTAGCTGTCGGTTTGCCGATGGGTAAGATGTCGGTAACCAATTTTGCCATGAATTTACCCATAGGGTAGCATTGGTGGCCTCGTTATGACATAAGTTGAAAATGGCGACGAACATCGTCACTGAAATGCGTAGTGCTGATCATTTAATCCCAATAAAAAGACCAGTGAATGATAAGATGTAAAATGTCTGCAAACTCAAATACCCGGTTTTAAAGTATAAAAATTACAGGAACCCCCTTTAATATACTTGCCATTTTGCTAATATACCGGTAGCCAATGGTTACCTTGCACTGAGATTGGTACCATATGCTACCCATATCCATTAAAGTGTTTTATATTGGTTGCCAATTGTAACATTGTTACCCTTTGGTTACCATGTAACCCACTGTGGTTGCCAATAGGAGAATCCTGAACACACTCAATGTGTGATCTGTACATCTCCTAAACTGCTTTATATAATGGATTGAAACTTCACACATGTATTCAGCATCATTAGACAACATCATACAGCCAGGTTCTATAACTCATGCTTTTATTTTAACGCAGTTATGGCCCCTTATATACTTTATAGAAAATCAATTAAAGTTTTGTATGCAAGCTTGTATTTAGGAAACTATTTCACATAATGGATTGAAAGTTCACACATGTCGGCGGCATCATTAGGCAACGTCATAGAGCCAGGTTCTGTAACTCATGCCTTTATTTAACAAAATTATGGCCCCTTCTGTAATTCGAAAAAATTGGTTAAAGTTTTGTAATATGTAAGCCTGTATCTTGGAAACTAATTCACATAATGGGTTGAAACTTAACATATGTCTACGGCATCATTAGACAACATCATAGAACCAGATTCTATAACTCGTGCTTTTAATTTAAAAAAAGAGGGCGTCCGTGGCTGAGTGGTAAGAGTCTCTGACTTGAAATCACTTGCTCCTCACCACTGTAGGTTCCATCCCTCAGGTGCCTAGGAATCTTTATATGAGGAAGCTATCCAGCTGGCTTGCGGAACATCTGAGATTCTTCCCAGCTACCCGCCCGTGCATGAAAATAGCCCGGAGGGCATCTGGGGTTTTCCTCCACCACTGTAAGCTGGAAAGTCGCCATATGACCTTAGCTGTTGGTGCGACTTTAAAATCCAATTCAATTCAATACTTTAAAAAAATGGTTACAGTGTTGTATGTAAGCTTGTATCTTGGAAACTACTTCGCATAAGGGATTGAAACTTCACACACGCCTTTGACATTATTAGACAAGTCTCACATTTATTCACTTCCATGTAAAAAAGCTCATAGAAGCAAGTGCCTTAATTCTGTTACGCAATTAAGCAGAATTGTGCCTTTCAACTTAAGTTTCCCAATAATTAGACAAGGCCTTGAAAGTCCAGTGTCTGCACAGATGGCTAAAGCTGCTTGTGCTGGATGTGTTGATCATTTCTCACTTTTCAGGTGGTGAAGTGCCTGGTTGTGACGAAAGTATGCTGGGAACACACCGGTTTACACCAAAGGGCTGGGCACAGCCGGCGAAATTCGAGGTGACCAGGGGAGATTACTCTGCCTTGATGTCCCTTCTTGTACAGAATTTGGGAAAAGCCAAGGTATGTTCATCATTTATGTAATCCACTTTTATGTTTAAATTGGTTTGAGACATTGGCCAATGTTTTTTTGACGGGTTATACAAATGGTCATGCTGTACTTTTGAGTTTTCTAGTACCAGCTTTGCATTGATCTGAAATGTTGTAAAAACCCTTTTTTAGCTCGACTGATCAGAGATCAGCAGAGCTTATGCGTGGTGCGGCGTCCGTCGTCCGTCCGTCTCTCCGTCCGTCTGTCTGTCTGTCTGTCTGTCTGTCCGTAAACTTTTTATTTGTAGCGACTACTCCTCTGAAACTACTGGATGGATATTCATGAAACTTTACAGACATGTTGCCCATGAAGTCTAGTTGATCCTAGCAAACATTCATGTTGAGGTGAAATCCAAGATGGCCACCAAAGCTAAAAATAGATTTTTAAAATATAAATTTGTAGCGACTACTTCTTGAAAACTATAAGTGATATTGATATGGGACTTTTTCTAAAATGATCAGCATGACATGATGTTGATCCTTGTCGAAAATCGTTTTGATTCGATGTTAAACATGGCTGCCAACGGCCATCTTTGTTTACATAGAGTTATATAATGAAAACTTGTAGCGGCTACTCCTCTGAAACTACTTGACGGATTTTCATGAAACTTCACAGGAATGTTGCTCTTGATGTCTAATTGATCCTAGCAACATTTCAGGTCAGCCGGAAATTCAAGATGGCCGCCATGGCTAAAAATAAATTTTCAAAATACAAGTTTGTAGCGACTACTTCTTGAAAGCTATAAGTGATATTGATATGGGACTTTTTCTAAAATGATCAGCATGACATGTTGTTGGTCCTTGTCAAAAATCGTTTTATTTCGACATTAAACATGGCTGCCAGCGGCCATCTTTGTTTACATAGAGTTATATAGTAAAAACTTGTAGCGACTACTCCTCTGAAACTACTTGGCGGATTTTTATGAAACTTTACAGGAATGTTGCTCTTAATGTCTAATTGATCCTAGCAAAATTTCAGATCAGCCAGAAATTCAAGATGGCCCCACAGCTAAATAGATTTTTAAAAAATAAGTTTGTAGCGACTACTTCTTGAAAACTTATAAGTGATATTGATATGGGACTTTTTCTAAAATGATCAGCATGACATGATGGTTATCCGAGTCGAACATTATTTTGATTTGACGTTAAACATGGCTGCCAGTGGCCATCTTTGTTTACATAGAGTTATATAATGAAAACTTGTAGCGACTACTCCTCTGAAACTACTTGACGGATTTTCATGAAACTTCACAGGAATGTTGCTCTTGATGTCTAATTGATCCTAGCAAAATTTCAGGTCGGGTGGAAATTCAAGATGGCCCCATGGCTAAAAATAGATTTTCAAAATACAAGTTTGTAGCGACTACTTCATGAAAACTATAAGTGATATTGATATGGGACTTTTTCTAAAATGATCAGCATGACATGATGTTGGTCCTTGTCAAAAATCGTTTTTATTTTATATTAAGCATGGCTGTCAGCGGCCATCTTTGTTTACATAGAGTTATATAATGAAAACTTGTAGCGACTACTCCTCTGAAACTACTAGACGGATTTTCATGAAACTTCACAGGAATGTTTCTCTTGATGTCTAATTGATCCTAGCAAAATTTCAGGTCGGCCGGAAATTCAAGATGGCCGCCACGGCTAAAAATAAATAAAAAAAACAGGTTTGTAGCGACTACCTCCTGAAATCAAAATCAAACAGTAGAGCTTCAAGGTCATTGACCTCTTGTTTTATTTTGCTATTTTTACATCTAAATCTTAATAGATACTTTATATTGCAATTTCTCACCTATCTGAGGGGACTTTACTCATTTTACCCAGGTTAACAGAATTAAGAAGAATGAAGTATTTTTCATGGGAATCTGGTTCATATAGGAAATTTCACCAACCCTCAGTATCCTTGAAAATTCTGTTTCCTGAATATGAAATGGTGTTTTTCATGGGCATCTGGTTGCAGCCCATAATATCTTTGAGAATACTCCAATCTCATTAAAATCAAATCCTAATTACACTATGATACTCCCCGCTATAGGATCTGACAACACTGCCTTGGAGGTCACGTCAGATCGACCTTTCATCTAATCAATATTGATGAGAAGATCAACTAAATTCAACCAATGAAATGGAGCGATGCACTTGTCTTCAGATGATGTTAACTGAACTAATGAAAATCCACATAAAACACATATATCCAAAAAAAGATAAAGTCGCCGTGTGTTAATGCTCTGGATTGCACGATAAATTCAAAGAAATTCACTAAATGGCATGTTTAACAGCAAGAATACGAAGAAAATCATAGCCGCGATCACGTTTTTTGAAAACATTATATTAATTTGTGTCTGAAAGTTATATATTTTACCGAGATTATTGCAACTTCAGGTTTCCTATATAATATAGTACGTAATAATACGTAATAATACATCTGGACCACTTAGCGCAGTTGGTAGCGAGGTAGACTATTGCGACGTTCTATTATTATTACCCGCGAGTGTAATTTTAGTGTTGTTTACGAATTCAACTCTACGAAGCGGTAATTCTTCCTTTTTGTACTGCTATTGAATTCCATCAAACAATCTTGGTTTTATTCTGCAAATATTTAATAATGGTTGATGTGTTATGTTTGTCAACGCATTATTTTTGTGTTTTATAAGCTAATAGTTATGGATATTGTCTCTTACATGACCGTGCAATGACTGCTTCACAGCGTTTGACTGAAACGCGACATGTGCAGTGAAGCAGTATATACTGAGCGATTTTGTAGGCTGAAATCTGATTGGATAATTGTAAGGTCAATCTGACATGACCTCCAATGCACTGTTGTTAGATCCTTAGTAGTGTAGAGTATCGTAGCATGATAAAGGGTCTGATTTTAATTGAGATGGAGAATACTCTGTCCTGAATATGACATGGTGTTTTTCATGGGTATTCGGTTTGGATAGGAAATTTCACCACTCTCAATATCCTTGAGAATTCTGTTTCCTGAATATGAAATGATGTTTTTCTTGGGTATTCGGTTCAGATAGGGAATTCCGGCCTTTTATATCTTTGAGAATACTCCCAAGCAAAAAACACGGATATCTTTATCTAGTCCGCTTCTTAAACTTTGTTTAACGGCTCATACACACAATGTGTATGTTGTTTAGAGCTGCCTCAGAGAAGGGAAGGATACACAGGAATCTGGGAAGCTGCCCTACTTTTACTAATAAATATATTCCTATGGCTCCTTAAAAGATCTCACAGGATAGTCTCCGTACACAGGACCTACCGGTTTACATCCCCATTTGAACGACAAGGCTATGTGAAAATGTGTCTTGCTCAAGTACACACCGACAACACTCGGCGGTGCATGTTAGGCTTCAACTGGTTCCTCCAGATTTTGTCCATCATGTCATCCACTGGACCACATCAGCCCCTAGGACTTAAACAAATTGCACAAACTGCACGTGGTGAAGTCAAAATCAGTAGTGTTCTAAGTAGTCAATGTCATCCACCGCTGGGTTCAGAACGTCTGTTACAAGATCATTTAGGTGGAACTTTAAGTGAGAAATAGAATTAACCTACCAGAAGTGTGTTGTAATGGGATATAGATGTTTCTTAAGCTTGGACATAAGATAATTGGAAATATCTCCAGAAAATTCTTCTCTGGCTCTAACATCTTTATTTAACGCCTTGACGATATAGTCACATCATCTTCCTACACTGTCGAAGCCCTTTGAGAGGTATTAAAATCTAATTTTGGCCGTTTTCATTTTCGAACGAAAAATGTGGCTTTGATAATTTTCCTGATAAATGACCATGCATATCTTGTATAGGACTTTGCAGCCAATGAGCATGAAGTTCAGATGTTAGAAGGGTACATCAAGAGTTTCTCCACAGGGTCAATCCCTGCACATAAAGATGGATCAAGATTCTGGATTAAAAACAAGGGGCCAGTTGTGGAAACGTAAGTATTTCCTGTGTACTAGTAGGAATTCAAACAAGGGACCAGTCTTGGAAACACAAGTCCTTGTCATGGACTGGTAGGCATTCAAACAAGGGACCAGTCATGGAAACATAAGTACTTCTCATGGACTGAGGCATTCATTAGCTCCCTGTCTAGCTGTGGCTTTAATGTATTGAAATAGGAGATTTTGTTATCAAGCTACTTTTCACATTATATACCTTTGAAATATTCACATATTTTATGTAAATTGTACTTGCAGAGTGCCTACACATGTGTTTGCATACAGAAACATGTTATTTTATGTTTGCTTTCTTTTTTAAGTCTGATTTATTTGTCTTCTAAAAGAGTTTCAAAAGAGTTGGCCTGGCAGAGTAAAATTAAGGTTGATCAGGATTTCACCGTAGAATGGATTTATTTATTCGTGGTTCTCTTGGGGTCACTTTTTATGTTGGAAGAGGGGTTAAATCCCCCAAATTCATGTACATTTTGTCATTGTTGTCGTGTTCAATAAAGTTCATCATCACCTCTGTGTTTATTTGGGTGCTGCTTGAGAGGTGGCAGAAAACAATGATCATGGCTCCAGCAAAGTGTGCTAGAGAGCCTACAACAGATCTTGCAGCAATAATGCAGTTCTGCTTATGAAAAGGTTCTAGGCCCATTCTGCATATTTGAGTTTAGCTGTAAATGGAGGGTGGGCCAGGAATGTTCCTTCCTGTTGGTGCCATATAACCTTTTTATGTTGGCACACCTTAGAAAGCCAATTCAGTTATATTAAATTATTTATTTATAAAATATGTTTAAATAATACAATTCATGACATACCTTCTTACAGGTATATTGGATTCATTGAATCATATAGAGACCCATTTGGTGTGAGGGGAGAATTTGAAGGTAAGTGTTGTCATTGAGCCACCATTATTTAGTATTTGCATGATCTCACACTTATAACACAGGGGCGTACCTGGGCATACACACTGACGCACGTGCGTACAGGCTATTAAAGAAGCAAAGAATTAAAAAGGGCGAAAAATGCAATAAAACTGAAGGTATAGTGGGGTTAGGCACATTTGTGAATCCAAAACTCGATGGTGCGTATACCTAAATTAGCCCCAGGAACGCCCCTGTAACATATTGAGGTTTAACACTGTTCAAACTATTATGCATCAAGGAACCTTGTATCATATCTTTTTATGTACACACATGTACAAATATTTATCAACGACGTCATTTGTATATTTTGTTTGACCAGAAAGATACTTATTATTGTGATTTAATAAAAAAAAAAGATCTATTGTGTTCATATCATATGTAAAAATATGACACTTGTAGGAAATGCCTTCAATAATATTTTTTTTTACTCCTAGGCTTGTAAAATATAAAAAGATTAATCGTGTTTCATATTTTGTTAAATGTAATAAAATGAACAGTCTGATAAGATCTTCAATGTTCGTTATATATTAGAAATTATAGTCGGTGTCTTGGGTTAAATAAAAAATGAAATAAAAGGCTGACACCCTAAAAGCAGTATTATCTGTAAAAGAAAAATGTTTTCCGTTAATTTAGGTTTTGTAGCTGTAGTAAATAAAGAAATGAGTGCAAAGTTTGGACAGCTGGTGGACAACGCGGAACATCTCCTAGCCCTGATGCCCTGGCCAACAGAGTACGAGAAGGACACGTTTCTCAGACCCGACTTCACGTCCCTTGATGTTCTCACATTCTCTGGATCGGGAATCCCCGCAGGAATTAACATCCCAAACTGTGAGACATAGTTGATGTCGGCGCACTTGATTTAAAAGCCACAACTTTGTCATTGATTCAAATAAAAAAAGAAATTATGTTTATAAAGTATTTTGACAGGCCAGTAACATTTAAAATGAACAATCATTTGTTGTTTTAAAGAATTTGCATTTTTAAAATGAAAAGGTTTAAAATGAAAACCTTTGAAATACAGTTTGAATTTAAAGATTGAAATTAAAGAATCAAAAAATAATAATTTATGTGAACAAATATATATTATATTAGCCATATTTGCAAAAAATGAAGTAGAATTAATAAAAAATATCCGGAAAACACAACACTGATAGTCTGCATAGTGTAGAGGGAGAATATTAAATCACTTCTTCGTCTGTTCATCGCTTTTGTCCATCTGAATTTAGTGTCTTCCATTTAACATGTGGAGGGTTTTGATGATAATGATAGACAGAAAGTTTGCGTCACCATGACGATGTGTCACAAACTTTAACCAGTGGAGACATTTTGGTGATAAAATCATTAAGGTCAAGGACGCTTTGTGGGGGTCAAGGGTCAAGAGAGAGTATCTTTTCCGGACAGTAACTGTTGAAATAGTAATGGATTTTGAAACGGAATGCACTAGAAGATTGCACTATGGCCATCTGTAAAAAAAAACGGAGCTGGCGTGCACATACACTTCCCAGGTCCCTGTAATCAAGGTCAAGTTCACACTTAGGGTCAAAGATCACAAGTCTGTATTTTCATCTCTTGCATTAGTTTTTCAACCAGAAGATGGATTTATATGGTATTTTACAAAGTTAATGTTAACAAGACAGTTATCTTTCGTGATGGTCAAGGGCACACTTAGGGGTCAAAGTCCGAAGTTAGTATTCTGTTCAGTGATCATCCATATGTTTTCCAGTGTTCTTGTTTACATATGGAAATGAAAATTGGTTGACTTTCCACTATGTGAGGATATCTTGCGGCCATCATTCACCATAAATCACAAACATATAGGAATGAAACTCGAGACATGCAGATTGTGTTGTGACATTATGACGGGTACCAAATGTATGATCTTTCCTTCAAGGTTGCCAATGGTACCCACTCCCACACCTCCTAAATCTCATTAAACAGTTATGTGTACTCGAGTCTATATTCGGGCAATTTGTTTGATAGCACGAGAGATCTCGCAATCCTCTGTATACTCTGTCACTCTAGGGGCAGATTATAATAACCTAAATAATGTGGTAATGAGCCGTTAAACTTAAAAAAAAAAAATTGTACATGCGTGTAAGCTTTCCTTTATCTAAATATGGTTAAATGAACGGTGGTACATGTTTTTCAGACGATGATATCAGACAAGATGAAGGCTTCAAGAATGTTTCACTGGGAAATGTTCTCACAGCTGGGTACAAGGACACCGTGATCACCTTCCTAGCGGAAAAGGACAAGGTACCACATTGTTTATCAGTTATAATCTCAGGAAACGTGTCCTGCATAAGCAGGATTCTAAAGCTTGGAAGTTTTTTGTACCTTTGTTAGCTTTGAAATTTTGTATCGGTACTATCCCTCATATATAGAAAAAAACATGTCCTATTAAAGGCTGCGAGATACAAGTTGGGATGATGGAATATTCATGCCACCGAAGATTGCGATGGCAAACAAAATTAGAATGAGTTACCTTAGCACTACGCATTAGCCATCATCACATGGCTGGGGCAAGTATTGGGATACAAATGCTGTGACGAGTAATTCACCCCGATTTTAAATATAAATGCCTTGACAAGCACTTTCATACATACTTGAAGTATGACTGCTTATTTAATAATAAGATGAAATAGAGTTTATGGTAGTGTTATAACTTATGGGATTACGCGATCAAATAAGGAAAAATGTTTTCAAAATAGTTGATGGGAAAATCGGGTGAGAGGTGGTAATATTCTACACTAACACAGGACAAAAAGTCTTGATAATTTCTGCTATGGGTTGGAATGAGAATAGTCTGACTTTAATACCGATAATGTGGCAAGCCTGTTGGATGTACATTTAAAAACAGTGTAACAATATGTGTTAAAAAAAACTATCTGAGCAGATCTTTGCAAATCGGAAAGAAAAAACAAAACAACAATTTCTTCTTATAAAAGAAAACGGACTTAAAACAAATTAGGGAGGAGAGAGTGTGTGGGGTATACGTGTGTGTAAGTGTTTATTTATCCTCGCTGTATTGCACTAAGCATTTTAGCGGGCAGACCTCGGTTTAAAGTCTCATCCCAAGGACTGGTAAGGTAGGAAATACTTTTGAAATAAATTCGGTCCTGGCTGGGATTGAATGTGGATCCCTGGGTTACTAAGCCGCAATGCTAACCATTACACCACGGCGCTACCTATGATGATAGAATCAGCTAGCCACTTTATCCCCAGCTGAAACTTCCAATTAGAGGGTGAAAGAATCAGCTGATTATTTCCCTGGGCAAACTTTCAGAGTGGGATACAGTTGACTGCTACACCGGTGCTCCGGCAAGCGCTTATTACACACATTCCCAACCAATGCTAGCATATTAAATATTTAGGTGATTCAAAGTGCTGCTTCAGTCAAAAATAAGCAAAAACTGGCCTAGATTCTCCTTTAGTATCTTGACAATTTATTTTTTAGTTACAATACATGGTCGAGGAGAATTTGGAGATCTGCCACACAGTACTAGTCTATATATCTACAACACGGTACTAGTCTATATATCTCCAACACGGTACTAGTCTATATATCTCCAACACGGTACTAGTCTATGTATCTTCAACACGGTACTAGTCTATATATCTCCAACACGGTACTAGTCTATATATCTCCAGACTTACCTCCCGCATATTTCTGTATAGTTTTAGTATCCGCAAAATAAAGGCTTTTATTGTATATTCCTGATTTTCCCCTTATATGCACCCCATAGCATTATATTCACAATGAACCATAGGAATCTATTTGATAATAAGAGTAGGGCATGGTTCCCGAATTCCTATTTAGCCTTCCCCTTTTTCTGGGGCGTCTCTAAATAACCTATACTGTGTTGATGAGCCGTTAAACAACATTCAGGAAAAGTATTGCTGAATGGTATTTCTTAGAAAAACTGCTTAAAAGACTATTATATTATATTCTATCATGCAGATATGCTCTTTTGCAATATTACCTGGAAGGCTTTTAGTGACTTCCTGTATTAGGCCAGTAAGCAAGACAGAATACCTCCGTGTTTATTGTACGCCATGTTTTGTGACGTCAAAAAGCATTGTGAAAAAAAAAAAAGGCACCACGTCGTTAGGGCCTTGTTATTCTTTGTTTTCTAATCCTCTCCTAATAAACTTGATTGTCAAAGGCACTGAAATAGTAGCCCCTTATGTCAACCATAAACATTGTTGGCTTACTGTTTACCTACCTACTTGATATTAAAAAGGGTTCTACCTAACACTTAGATATTTGTATAGCAGGTCTACATTATATTTTTGCTGTCTTTAGAATAATTTTCCTTAATCTCATACTAAAGGTAATTACTGACATCAGAAGGAAAATAGTCACCCAATTACTTATGAAATCTTGGGCCGGGAAACAACAGACTAATTTTAGCTCTACTGGCCAAAGGCCAGGAGGGCTTATGCGATCACTTTTCGTCCGTCATCTGTCTATCCGTCCGTCTGTCTGTCCTTCTGTCTGTCTGTTAGCAATTTTATAAAATAACCTCTGAAAACGCTTGAAGGATTTTGATGAAACTTCATCACAATGTTACTTGGGAGGGCCCCTCTCAGATATTTGCTTTCGCGGCCGCCAGTCATCCAATCCAAGATGGCTGCCATGGCTAAAACTAGGTCAAATTTAAGGAAATTTCAAACGGCATCTCCTCCGAAACCACTGATTCCATTCTACTGAAATATCATATACATGTTCCTTGGGTTGGACTCTATTAACTTTGTGTTTTTCGTTATCGTTGAATAATCAAAATGGCCGCCACGGCGACCCAAAATTTACATAGAGTTATATAGGAAAACGTTAAAAATGACATCTTCTCTGAAACCGCTTGAAGGATTTTGATGAAACTTAATCACAATGATATTTGGGATAGTTCCACTCAGATTTGTGTTTTTTGCTGCCGCCATTCATCCAAGATGGCCGCCATGGCTAAAAGTAGGTCAAATTTAAGGAAATTTCAAACGACATCTCCTCCGAAACCACTTATTCCATTCTTGTGAAATATCATATACATGTTCCTTGGGTTGGCCTCTATCAAGTTTGTGTTTTTCGTTATCGTCAAATAATCAAAATGGCCACCATGGCGACCCAAATTTAACATAGAGTTATAAAGGAAAAGGTTGAAAATGACATTTTCTCTGAAACAGCTTGAAGGATTTTGATGAAACTTAATCACCATGATATTTGGGATAGTCCCTCTCAGATTTGTGTTTTTCAAGATGGCCGCCATCTCTAAAACTAGGTCAAATTTAAGGAAACCGCTTGAAGGATTTTGATGAAACTTAATCACAATGATCTTTGGGATAGTCCTCCTCAGATTTATGTTTTTCGCAGCCGACAGTCATCCAAAATACCCACCATGGCTAAAATTAGGTCAAATTTAAAGAGATTTCAAACGACATCTCCTCCGAAACGACTTAATCCATTCCAGTGAAATATCATATACATGTTCCTTGGGTTGGCCTCTATCAAATTTGTGTTTTTAGTTATTGTCGAATAATCAAAATGGCCACCACGACGACCCAAAATGTACATAGGAAAAGGCTAAAATTGACATCTTCTCTGAAACCTCTTGAAGGATTTTGTTGAAACTTTATCACAATGATCTTTCGGATAGTGCGCCTCAGATTTGTGTTTTTCGCAGCCGCCAGTTGTCCAAGATGGCCACCATGGCTAAAACTAAGTCAAATTTAAGGAAATTTCAAACGACATCTTCTCCGAAACCACTTAATCCATTCCAGTGAAATATCATATACATGTTCCTTGGGTTGGCCTCTATCAAATTTGTGTTTTTCGTTATCATCGAATAATCAAAATGGTTGCCATGGTGACCCAAGGTTTACATAGAGTTATATAGGAAAAAGGTTAAATATGAAATCTTCTCTGAAACCTTTTGAAGGATTTTGTGGAAACTTTATCACAATGGGCGTCTATTAAGTTTGTGTTTTTTGTTTTCTTGCAATAATCAAAGTTTATGTTGGAAAAGGCTAAATATGACATCTTTACACAGTAGAGCGTCTACAGGCCCTCTTGGGCCTCTTGTTTAAGGATCTGGGCCAGGAAATAGCAGCCAAATTGTTTTTAAGGATTTGGGCTGGCAAATTATTTTGAAGGATATGTATGTTTTCATATTATATTTGAATATGAAAGATTTATGTATCATAAAGTTATTACATAGTTATTATATTGTTATTATATTTCTGACTTTGTAGGAACTGTATGGCAAATTAAAAATCCCTGCGTTTGAGGTACAAGTTGGGCTGCATGAACTGCTCGGGCATGGAAGTGGGAAACTCTTCATTAAGGTAAAATTACATGGAAGTGGGAAACTGTGTATTCAGGTAAAATCACATCGAAAACTAATTAAAGGGACTGAAGGTGACCTGGCACCAGTCATTGCCTCCAGTCCCTTTAAATAGATATTTAGTGAATGGGTTGATTATCAGGAATTCTTTCAAGAGATTTGAGGCGTGTTTGTAGAGATGGGAGGCGTGTTTGTAGAGATGGGAGGTGTGGTGTTTATAGAGATGGGAGGTGTGGTGTTTATAGAGATGGGAGGCGTGTTTGTAGAGATGGGAGGCGTGTTGTTTATAGAGATGGGAGGCATGTTTGTAGAAATGGGATGCTTGTTGTTTAAGGAGATGGAGGCGTGTTGTTTATAGAGATGGGAGGCGTGTTTGTAGAGATGGGAGGTGTATTTATAGAGATGGGAGGCAGGTTTGTAGAGATGGGATGTGTGTTGTTTATAGAGATGGGAGGCCTGTTTGTAGAAATGGGAGGCTTGTTGTTTATAGAGATGGGAGGCGTGTTTGTAGAGATGGGAGGCGTGTTGTTTATAGAGATGGGAGGCATGTTTATAGAGATTGGAGGCGTGTTTGTAGAGATGGAAGGCATGTTGTTTATAGAGATGGGAGGCATGTTTATAGGGATGGAAGGCATGTTGTTTATAGAGATGGGAGGCATGTTTGTAGATATGGGAGGCATTGTTGTTGTTGTTTATAGAGATCGGAGGCCTGTTCTTTTGCATGAGTGAATTTCTGATAAA
This sequence comes from Cyrtodaria siliqua, assembly GCA_037043455.1. NCBI lineage: Eukaryota > Metazoa > Mollusca > Bivalvia > Adapedonta > Hiatellidae > Cyrtodaria > Cyrtodaria siliqua. The sequence goes on along the minus strand of JAWPHD010005311.1, from coordinate 31,151 downwards.
ATAAACCTGTTAAATGGTATATTTCTTACATTTTAACATCTGTTTGTATCCTTTTTGAATGTTAACTTGTGATAAAGACTCCAGTTCCGACCAAATTTGAGTATATTTCGTAATTTCTCAGATTGTAGAAATTTCTACAAATAGATAGTAGAAATGTCTACAAATAGTGGGTGAAAATTATCCAGTTAGACTGACAAGCAAGGTGTTCTACTCATTTTGTGACACTCTGGAATTATTATATTGATTTGAGAGATAATTAGTCATGTGCATTATATATTTAAGGTAGACATTTCTGCAAATAGATTTTTTAGTTTTAAAAAAGTTAACAAATATATCTGATAATGATTTTCTCTGCAATAAGATAGCATTATAGATATAGAGACTTGCTTCAGCAGTCTGTTGGTGGATCAGTCATATATAATTTTAAATTGTATAAAAAACAGAACATGTGCTATTTATAATATTAAAAATGACACACGATCTGTTTGACACATTTTCACACCTTTTAAAGTTTATTAGTTTTGAATATAAATTGTGCAGTAATGTTAAATGTTCTTGTCTTGAGTTATTTCCCTTCCTTAAGACAAGAAATAAATTAACTACAAAACCTAAATAGCACTGACACACAAGATTCAACATCATTTTTTAGGTGAAAATACATCAGGATTGCCAAGTGTCCCTTTAAAGCAGATATATATAGATATTTATATAAGAATTACATGGTTTGTAACTTAGAATTGCAGCAAGTGTAAGAAAAGTGATAAATGCGAGCCAAAGTATTTCGATACGAGCCAAAATACAACTGATGTAATTTTTTATCATGCAAACTGATTTAAATAGCATAATTTACCTAAAAAACAATGGAAACAAAACCTCACGTCTGCTGTGCTCAGAATACAAATGGAGGATTTTTTAACAAGGGGGGTAACTTTGGCAAAACATGTTTTCGGACGTTAAATATATTTATATCTATAATAAATGCAAAATGCTTTCCTTTGATAATGCATTGCATTCCTAAATTGAAACAAATGTTTATATGTGTAGTTCAAGTCATCGAACAATAGCATGTGTACCCAAATACCATAATACAGCAGTTTGGCAGAAAGTATTTGGGTAGTAGGAAGTAGCTGTATTTGTATAGTAGAAACATTCGTTGCTGGATAAATATATATATCATTTAATAATGATAATGTTATATTATTCAGGATGAAAATGGCAAGTTCAATTTTGACATAGATGCAGTGAAGCACACAGAGACTGGAGAAAAGGTTGGCAATATTGTATTTACATTAAGAATGTCTCGTTCTTTATTTGTTTATGTTGGGGTGTTTGTTTGCAATGCCAGGAGATTATTCTGTACTTTTATGTACTATTTGGTAGGGCTGATGTGAATTTCCTTATTGATGTAATTGGAGGAAAATATTGTCGATATCATACTGAGGGTTCGAATCCCACTGGGAGCTCAACTTGTAAATGAGAAAGTGTCGATTCTTACGGATGGCGGGAGGTATACTGTACTGGTTCTACCCAGGAATAAAAGGGTGGTCTGCCTTCACCACAAAAAAAGGACCGTCATACATAGCCACAAAATGTGTTGAAAAATGACATTAAACACCAAACAAACAAAGAAAATCTACCAGTGGAAGCTGGAAAGGCGCCATATAACCTTAGCTGTAGGTGCGACTATAAAATCCAATTGAGTTCAACTAAATACTGAATGGTCATTGATGTATATCTAATTACCACTGAAATACATTAAGTGGACATATGAATTATGTGATGACGTCTAATGTCTAGCTGATCTTTGTCTGAAATTCAACTTCCTGAAGAATCCAATTCAGCCGATCTAATCCAGCCCTGTTGTTACAGTAAAGCCCTTTGGGTCTCTGAAGTCTTGCTTTTTGTTTGTTGCAGATCACAAGTTGGTATTCGAGCAAAGAGACATGGGACGGGAAATTTTCAACTGTGGCATCTACATACGAGGAATGTCGGGCTGAATGTGTCGGCCTCTATCTCTGCCTGTCTACAGACGCACTCAGGTGAGATGCTGTATCTATCATGGACATGTGATAGTTTCAACAACACCTCAAAACCAACAGAAACAGCAGATACATCACTTATAAAACTACGGAATGATCTCATACGAAAACATTAAAAACGAGAAATGGTGCTAATCACTAAAGTGATGAATGTCTCACTTTTTCGTAAAGTCGCAGATTTTAACCATAAGTAGACCATTTTAAAAGTTAACATAGATGGTTTCAAAATATAAACCTGTGTATAAAAAGGTGTTATTTCTTACACAACCTCCCCTGAACAGACACGTAGGCTATTCCATTAAAATCATTAAAATATACCCAGAGCGTTAGGGCGGTCGATGTTGTCATGGAGTCCGAGAGGTGTTATTTCTTGCAATCCCTCTCCTGAACAGACTCCGGGAATATTTCATTAAAATATACCCAGAGCATTTGGGGGATGGGGTGGCAGGGACACGACACACATCTGTGTATTTTTAATATATTGGTGGTGGAGTTAAAGCAATTTTGTGAAGTTGATTTTTTAAGCTGCCATTTCTGTTGTTTGTGTTTGTTGCTTCCAAGGGATCTCTTTTTCTATGTTTATTTTCTGTGTTTTGTTTAAAACAAATGAATAACCTGGTAAGGTAGTTAATTGATGGAATAATGTACCACAATCATCCGAAAAACATTTTCAGAGCACGTTCAAAATTCATTTTTCAAAATCATATGAAAGGCATCCAGTAGGGAAAATCTATCAGCAAATTTTGCATATGTTCAAGATGCAGTGTGGTTATATTATAACATTACATGCTTCTTTCAAAATTTAAAAAGTAAAGTAAATTTTAAGAAATTCAGATTGTTTCATTGTTATTAATCCAAGCATATTTTCTCTATTTGCGTTCAGAATATTTGATACCTTCTCTGTTTGCATACAGAATATTTGGGCACGGTGATGACGATGGTGATGATATTGTGTATATCAACTGGCTCAACATGGTGCGTGCTGGACTGCTGGCCCTGGAGTTCTACTCACCAGAGACTCGCGCTTGGAGACAGGCACATATGAATGCAAGGTAAGCTTGGAGACGGGCACATATGAATGCAAGGTAAGCTTAGAGACAGGCACATATGAATGCAAGGTAAGCTTGGAGACAGGCACATATAAATGCAAGGTAAGCTTGGAGACAGACACGTATAAATGCAAGGTAAGCCTGAAGACGGGCACATATGAATGCAAGGTAAGCTTAGAGACAGGCACATATGAATGCAAGGTAAGCTTGGAGACAGGCACATATGAATGCAAGGTAAGCTTAGAGACAGGCACATATGAATGCAAGGTAAGCTTGGAGACAGGCACATATGAATGCAGGGTAAGCTTGGAGACAGACACGTATAAATGCAAGGTAAGCCTGAAGACAGGTACATATGAATGAAAGGTAAGCCTGGAGACAGGCACGTATGAATGCAAGGTAAACCTGGAGACAGGCATATATGAATGCAAGATATGCCTGACAGAAGGCATATATGAATGCAAGGTAAGCCTGGAGACTGGCACATATGAATGCAAGGTCCTCGATTTAAAAAAATAACATTTAGGAATCTTAAACTCAGGTTTGAAATAATCCCTTTTATATTTAGGTGCCACTGAGTTCTTCGTTGCAAATAAGAAAAACGAATCCGTATATAGTTGGTTTACAGGTCAGTCTGAGCGCTTAGCTTTGACAAGTAGTTGGTCATTTCCCTATGAAAAAATACATTTCCCTTTGAAACAGGAATAAAACATTAGGATTGATTTCAGGTTTGTGATACTGCGTGTTCTTCTAGAGGCCGGTGAGGATCTTGTCAAGATTGAGACGGTGACGGGTGAAGACGGAAATCCAGACATCTTGCTCACCCTAGACAGGTCAAAGATCATTCCTGTTGGCAAGCCTGCCATTGGAAACTTCCTGAGAAAACTGCAGGTATTGTCCATACAGGTTTTGAGGTTTTGCTAGTTTTTCTTTTTAGAAATTTAGGTTGATTTATATATGTACTACAGCTCAGTTCCTCAAATGACCTTGACTCTTTAACCTGTGTTTCGGGAGTGGCACGCATAAGATCAGTCGTTTTACTTTATACCATAATATGAAGTTTTGCATTTAGCTGTTTCTCTTGTACTGCATTCACTAGATCTATCAAACTTGGAACATAGTTATATATTGGGTAGTATGGCTCAGTTAAACAAATGATCTTGACCTGTTATCTTCCCAGTCATTTACTTGTCAGTTTTACATTTATTTTTTTGCATTATGTTGCTCAGGAATTGTTCATGTCTTTCAAAGTTCACACACCCACCAGTCAGTTTGACCTTGAGCCAATGTCAAGGTCATACTTAGAAAAAATTGAACCAAAATTTTTTTTTCAAAGTCCCTCGCAGTCCCCCTCATCCCTCTACTCCCACTTCTCTTTGTTTTCGACTTTGCCCCACATAAGGCGAGCTCTGTTGTCTTCTGACAACTCTTGCGTTTTTTTTTTACCAATAACAGATCTAATAATAAATAAACAATAAATTTAAGTTTGTTTGACCCTAAACTTTGATTTATGATATTTGCTAAATCATTAAAGCAAGAGGGGTGGGGAGGTGAAATAATCCATCATGAGTTTATCCTTGTGGGATAGGGGATCAGCAACTTGGCAAATCGTGACAAATCTTTTTTTCTCATATTGATTCTTATAGTCTGAGGCTATACTGAGGTGAGTGTTTGTACGTCAGCCGTTATGTCCGCTGTTCATGATAATTTTTCTTTGAATAAAACAATTAATATCCCAGTAAGCATGCCCCTGTTTAATGCTGCAGGTGTTATGTCATTAAATGTGCTAGTTATCTGTGTTTTGCTCAAAGCAGTGTATAATTATACATAATTTGATCACATGTGAATAAGTGTACATATATATCATCAGGTGTGGTGTGGATCATATCGTTGTCGTGTTCAGGTCTTCAAGTCATTTGGGTATGGAGAAAACCATGTAGCATCAGATTTAAGCCTAAAACCTTACCATTTTCAATTCAAAATATTGAAAACTGAAATGGTCAATGATTATCAGCCATTTCCTATTAAAGGGTCGTCTTAACTGGGGTCAGTTTAATGTACTGACAAACTAAAAATGAGTGACAAACTTGCTGTTTGATTTATGGACAACTTTAATGGTATTATTATTTCCGTCTGTGCAATCTGTACAGAGAATATTTGAATTATTCTCTATTCTTTCAGTAACAAAGAGTAACATGTATGAATTTATAAGTTGAAAAAAAAAGAACATAAAAAATTAAGACGTATGCTGAAATTTCCATTGAAATATTTTTCGCACACTTTAAATTTAAAAACTTTTAAATCTCAAAAATTGTTTATGCTCTGCGGTTGCGGAATCTTATTTGGGTAATTATTTATCCAATCTTGGTCAAATTGTTTATGGTCACAATGTCTCGGCCAAGTTGTAGTATCACCCCCGTTGCCTCAGCAGTTACAGTTATGCCTCTAACTGACAATTTCCTTATTAATATCAAGCAATAGCAAGGGCATCCGTGTCCTATGGACACATTTCTAGTTGTTAAAAAGTTTTGGCAGCCCTGTTTACAGGTCAACAAAATCTTGTGGCTACTTACTCCTGATTTGACCCTGCAGGAATACATATTGCTTCATTATAGCAGATCAGTAAATCACATCTCACATTACTACTATTAACAAGGGACATAACTCAGGGTTAGACTATGTATGACGTACAATAAGGGCAGTAACTGTAAAGTGTTTGACGTTTTCTTACATTCACGCCCTTTCTGCAGGTCTACAAATCAACAGGGGACGTAACTTTGGGTAAGGCCATGTATGACTTCTACTCGGACGTTCATGATTGCGAAGAACCTCACTTCACATCACTGAGAGAGACGGTGCTGGCAAGGAAACAGCCCAGAAAAATGTTTGTCCAACATAACACAACAGTACAGGAAGGTATGTGTGGCGGTTGCTAATGAGGCCACCCATAAACAACTGTTGGTTTGTTGTTTTCCTACCTAACAATGAAAAAAAAGGCCCTTCCAAAAACATTTTATAGCAATTCTGTTTTTTTTTGATTTTCCGTGTGCTATTTTATAAATTAAGATTGTAAAAAGAATTTTGTTGTCTTCATTAAAAAAAATCACCTACCTACCTACCAACCTACATACCTACTCACTTTATGTTAAGGATGCTCGTTTATGACTTTTTTCTATTATATGCAAGCAGATTTAAAGTCCGAATGATACTGGATTAATAAATCAAAATGATAATATTAAAGCTTGACGACTACATGACTACTTCAAGGTATGTCCCTTTAAGTGTATGTTGCTACAGGTGATAAATGTTAAACGACTACTCTTGCAGATGGCAGTGTCGAGTTGAAGAAGTATGAAGCTACTGCCGCGGGCCTTGTTGAATCTCTGGTGGACAGATTCCCGACCAACGAGGTCGAAGACATTTTGAGAGAACTCTGGCAGAAAGATCAACCATACTTCTAATCTAGATGTGTTGTCATTAAACATTCCCTGGACTCTTGACGATAGTGCTGAATTACAATCATTATATAATCTGTCATAATTCTCTGAATGGTCTCATACATACTCTATTATGCAGAATATATTATATAGTATGTTTATCTTGTGTGAAAATGAGACTTTAATAAACTACTAAATCAGCTCTTTTTTTTTTCAAAAATCAGAGGCTACATAGCCCTTTATTATTTTTCTATTGGTGAAAGATTGGGATTTCTCAGTGAAAGTATATTCATAATCTCTTAATATTAATAACTAACTCCGAACACAAAAATAACTAACTGTGAAGTGGAGTGATGATGTCAATAAAGTGTTGCTGACGTCGACGTCATCTGCCGATAATGTTCAATAAAGCACATAGTTTCAGTTAAAATCATGCATAAACTGATTTAAAATGTAATAAATTATTTAACTGCTTCAGTTATAGGGAAATCCTTCACTCAAAGATGGGCGTGTTCTGTTTTTTTCAGTCACTCGAATACGCTCGTTTGTGAAAATAACCGCACGTCTACCATCTCGTGAAGAACTTCCCTATAATCATTCCCAGCAATCGTCACTTGATCGTCGTCGTCTGCATTCGTGTCATCCTCGTCCAAGTTAAAGTTTATATGTAAGCTTGTATCTCCGAAACTACACAATGGATTGAAACTTCACACATGTATTAAGCATCATTAGACAACATCATACAGCCAGGTTCTGTAACTCATGCTTTTATTCTAACAAAATTATGGACCCTTTTATGCTTAGTAAATTTGGTTAAAGTTTGTATGTAAGCTTCCCCGTGTGGTTGGCGGGGTAAAATACAATCCCGCTAGACGCAGAGACCCACCCGACTACCGCACACACACGTGTTTCATTTGTATCTTCTTCTTTTTTATCATGCTCATTCAAGGTCTTCATCATGACACTGCGTATGCAAATGTGAAAAACATGGCTCCATCATGAAGGGAGTGTCTACTATAGAATTTGCAGCAACTCTGCAGTTCTGCAGGTAAGAAGATTCTAGGCCCATTCTCCATATTTTATCTTGATGTAAATGGAGGATGTCTGACATCTTCATTCCTGTTAGATGCCATATAACCGTTCATGTGTTGGTGGCTTACATACAAACTTTAACTGAATATTCTAAATATAAAAGGAGCCATTATTTTGCTAAAATGAAACCATGAGTTATAGAAACTGGCTGTATGATGTTGTCTAATGACGCCAAATACATGTGTGAAGTTTCAATCCATTGCGTGAAGTATTTTCGATGCTTACATACAAACTTTAAACAACAAGCTTACACACAATTGAAATGAATTGGGCTTTACGGTGCTGTATAGCTTTCATTTTCACAAAATTATGGCCCCTTTTATACTTACAAAATTTGGTTAATTTATACTTACAAAATTTGGTTAACAAGTGCAATAATTCCGTTCTGCTATATAGCAAAATTATGCTCTTCAACGTAGTTTCCCAATAAATAAACGGCCTTGAAAGTCGAGCGTCTGCACCGAGGGGTGGTGCTTCTTTTCTTCATGTTTTACACGTCCTGTCTGTGTGGAACGTAACAGGAAGATGTTCAGCGAAATAGTTATGGACCTCATATTTCTTTGTAAACATGCAGTCAAACCTGCTCCAGACTCCACCGCTTGAACAATCGCAAAACAGTTATATATTTAACCCTCAACACGCTATATGTAAATAATCTTTGTATTAAGATCTTTCCATTTATGTGACAAAGGGGTGTTTTGAGGAAAATGACTGATCAGCAGCTGGACATTGTAAACCCTGATCAGCCGCAAGCTGAGTTACTCACAGACTGATCTGGGTTTACAATGGACGCAAAGGCTATTATAGTCATGCATAGCGGGGTTAAGGGTTGAGGACCTATTTTCCAATGCTAAATGATTATGATCATTAAAAAGGCATGGAAAGCTTGCTTCTTTACTGCTAACATGCTACATGCAGATTAGCTCAGGTATATAAACTGAGGCCCGAGTAAAGTTTTCTCTGTGAAAAGCATTGGTATATTGAACAGTATCTAGGGTATAGCAGTATACAATACTTCAAACTTTACTTTTATGAAGAAGGAAAAAGACAAATTAACAAGTAAGCCCCATAACACAACTAATGAAACACCTGCTTTTATGTTTTAATATGTTGGCTTCATATAAAAGCTGTATTGGGAGGGCCTCATCAACTGAAACAAAATGGAATACTACCATTTTCTCGTGCAACTGTATGTGTAACAGTGATCTACAGTTACCTATACACATTTTCTCCTCCCCCAAAATACAGTAGGCTGGAAATGGGTCCTTAAAGCTAATTAGAATTCAACGAAGATAATCTTGTGTCGCGACGTTCATAAACTATTTTGACACTGCATGATTTAAAAAGAAAAAAGAAACAAGATGCAGAAATAGAAGAATTGCTGAAGCAAACAAATAGCTATTTAGTATTAACTGTATAAGACTGATTCATTAACTTCGACATAAAATATGTATGTAAAATCATTTAATATAATTTTAATATCGACATATGTAGAACTAACTCCATGTTTTATACTAACCGCTACTTATCAGCTACTAATAATAGAGGCTATTTTCATTGGTTGACGTTCAAAAATTTGCGACTATTAAATAGTGCACAACCCGTCGCAAATCCAGTCATGTGACATTAAACCATCAAAAACGTGACATCTAATTTTATTTGAAAGTGTTTGTGAGAAAAACTGTCAAAAACATCTAACTGTGTTAAACAGGTTAACCAGTATAGAAATGTTGACTTTTACGACGGTATATCAATTGTTAAACGGTCACAAATCGTGTTTAACGGCTCCGCTAACACGTAAACAAATCTGCAACCATTTAACGACTGATGTACTGTTGCAAACATTAAAATTTCAATACAGTTAACCCTATATTAATGGAGTTTATAAATTAGATCAGGTTTAAATAGGCAATACCAAACAGAAGAGTTACTGTTAAAGAGAATGTAGCGACACAGCCAAAACATCTTTATTATTGAGAGTCTTGAAATACTTGAATAAGGGTGAAAGAATCGGATCATAAACAAAGAAGGTACCTGTTGAAATGAAAATGCAAGTGGCCATTTTGAGAGCTGTGTCATCACAGTTCTAAATGACCATATATGGAATATTTATAAATATGAAAATTTACTGATTTATAGGGAAAAAGTGACAGCAACTGTATGAAAAATATGTAATAATTAATGGCAATAATGCTTTATATGACAAGTAAAAAAATCATTCATTTGCAGTGATGTTCTTTGTTTTAAATGATATTTATCAATATTCCATATATGGTAATATGGAACTATGACGTCATAGTTCTAAAAATGGCGACTCCCACATTCGCCGTTTTAGAACAACTTTTAAATGGTCATAGCTTTTTTGTTTATCATCCGATTTTGATAATTTTTTCACATTTTCCCAAGTTTTTCAGAGCTCTCAATAAAATAGCTTGTTTGGCTGTGTCGCTACGATCCCTTTAAGAGAAAGTTGTAATACCCTTATCTGAACCCTTGATTCCAATGATTATTTTCTTCGCATTATTGGCATTTCTATATATAAAACAAAAAATCCCCAAAAACCCTTTTAGCTTTTCCTGACTGCGCATGATTTTTATCTGCACCCTTGGGTAAGATAAGATTTTACGTCACCTGTGTAAACGAGGATACCCTTATTTTGTATGCAAGAAAATCTTGTAGCCAGAGGTAAAATGAATTACTGTGACACTGCATGTATAAGTACATGATTATAATGAAGTTGTTATCTTTATCATATCAATGTATAGTAAGTAGTATTATACTATAACCATATATCAGAATTGTTTTGGTACAGAGAAATATTGTCTTATATTGAATTATGAAAACAAACCTCCTCATGGGAATGACTGTTGACTATTTTTTAGCTCCCTGCTAATTAGAGCCTTCATTGCGATACGACCTAAGATGTTAAAGGGTTGTAAAATCTCATTTATTTATGCAGTTATTTATTCATATTTATTTTTTTCCTTCATCTTTCTTTTGTTTCTTTACTAAATTTTGCCCGGAAACATACCAGTTAACGTTCGAGATTCTGGAAGTGTTAAATTCTGTGTTATATTGGTGATAAGCTGTCTCCATTACAGCAATAGAGGTTCTCACTCCTAAACAGTGATGCTGATAAAACTTGGAACACGATGATTAAATATGTCCCGGATGTCTGGGATCTATAGAATGACCAAGGAGACCTATCCTGATGATAAACCAACGTCTCCATGTGAATCTCAAGGACCAAATATATGTGCCATAAGCATTATATTGAATATCAAGAAGAAAAAAATATATTCTCTGCCACACACCCTTTCCGACGCTTACCTGGGTGGTCACTTGAGACGATACCTGTGGTACTATCTAAACACAACCGTCAAAAATAGTAAACAAATCAGGATTTAGAAGGAGGAAAAAAAATTTCAGCTTAATGTTGTTCCCTCAGTACCTACATTCATTGTGAGTGCCGGTGTTATACCCTCTGCACCATTGATTATGATATCATGTGTTGTTCCCTCGGGGCCTGCATTAATTATGGGAGGTAATGTTGTACCTTCTGTGCTTGCATTAATTATGAGAGATAATGTTGTACCCTCGGTGCTTGCATTAATTGTGAGAGGTAATGTTGTTCTCTCGGTGTGTGCATTAATTGTGAGAGGTAATGTTGTTCCCTCGGCACCTGCATTAATTATGAGAGGTAATGTTGTTCTCTGGTTGTGTGCATTGTGAGAGGTAATGTTGTTCCCTCGGCAACTGCATTAATTATGAGAGGTAATGTTGTTCTCTGGTTGTGTGCATTGTGAGAGGTAATGTTGTTCTCTGGTTGTGTGCATTGTGAGAGGTAATGTTGTTCCCTCGGCAACTGCATTAATTATGAGAGGTAATGTTGTTCTCTCGGTGTGTGCATTAATTGTGAGGGGTAATGTTGTTCCATTGGTGCCTGCATTAATTATGAGTGCCAGTGTTGTACCCTGGGCACAAGCATTGATTATGATAGCTAATGTTGTTCCCTCGACACTTGCATTAATTATGATGCTGGTGTTGTACCCTCGGCACCAGCATTGATTATGACAGCTAATGTTGTTTCGTCGGTGCCTGCATTAATTATGACAAGTAATGTTGTACCCTCGGCGCTAACTTTGATTATGATAGCTTATGTTGTTTCCTCGGTGTCTGCATTTATTATGAGAGGTTATGTTCCCTCATGTCTGCATTAATTATGAGAGGTAATGGTTCCCTCAGTGCCTTCATTAATTATGAGAAGTAATATTGTTCCTTCTGTGTCTGCATTTGTTATGAGAGGTTATGGTGTTCCCTCGGTGCCTTTATTAATTATGAGAGGTAATGTTGTTCCCTTTGTGTCTGTATTAACCATGTGAGGTAAAACCCCAATTCAATCCATGATACATGATTTTTGCACAAATGAAATATAGAGGGTATACTGATGTGTGTGATAACGTTGTTTACCGATGTATCAGCCTATTATGATGACCATTTAACAGTAGTACATTCTATTAATTATACTAATGTAATTGCCAGTTTCACTGGTTTTTAAAACTTTCATTCAAGTAGAAAAACAATATATCAATAGCTTGAAAGTCAATAATCGATTGTGTATCTATTATATATCGAAAGGAATTTAGTGTTGACTGCCCTACCTCTTACCTACTTTTTGTATGCTTATTTGAAAAAACAGGACTTAATGGTATAGGGTTTCCGGTCATACGTCCGTACTTACGTTCATAAACAGTTGCACATTCCGTGCAATAAACTTAGAAAGCAGAACACCCACTTTCATGAAACTTCATAAGTGGTACATCAACTTTAGTAAAAGGAAGAATCCTTTTGTTTTGGGGGTCAGTAGTTCAAAGGTCATGGTTGCCACAACCTGATATAAAAATATGTATTCTGCGCAATAACTTTGAAACAATAACACACACCCTCATGCAACTTTTGTGATGCATTTGACATGATAACTCCGGAAATATAATACCTACCCTCATGAAACTTCAAAGGAAAGTTGCCCTTGGTAAAAAGAGGAACCCTATTGGAATCAGTAGGTCAAAGGTCAAGGTCACCATGCCCTCATGGACATACACATTGGACATGATATATCCGGAAATCCTTACATACCTGAAACTTTAAAGGTACATTGTCCTTGGTGACAGGAAGCGGTCTATTGCTTTTGGGTCAGTAGGTCAAATGTTAAGGTTACCATGACTTCGTGTGGACACAAGAACTCCAGAAGAATGGCACCTTCACTCATGAAACGTTGGGTACACTGCCTTTGATGAGAGAATTGTTTTAAACATATTTATTTTACATCGATTGCGAAACAAGTTCTTACAACTTAGATTAATCACTCTCGATGGCTTCCTGGGTAGAACCAGTACTAAGCAATGTGGATTAATTATCTTGCTCAAGGATAAATAACGTGGCCGCGACGGAGGATCGAACCCACGACCTCTCGATCAGGAGTTCGGCGCTCTACCACTGGACCACGCACTCCACTATGAGAGAATTAACCATATTCATTTTGGGTTCAGTAGACCAAAGGTCAAAGTCACTATGACCTCATAAGGACATGGAAGATGTTTTGGTGCGCCTTAAAACCCCAATTCAATTCAATTCATAAGAACATCCGCATGATGTACGATATCTCCAAAAGTATCACACCTACACTTAGGTAAATTCACAGGCACATTGCCTTCAAGAGGAGGAACTTACAGGTTTTGGGGTCAATAGGTCAAGGTCACCATGACCTCATATGGACATGCACATTTTACTAAACTGCACAACTTAACACCTACACTCGTGATAAAGCAGTACCCTTGGTGAGAGGAGGAACGCTGTTGATTTTGGAGTCAACGGTCAAGGTCACTATGACCTCATGGACATACCCATTATGTATGATAATTTAACTCCGGACGTACAACACCTACATACATGAACGTTTACAGGAATATTGCCCTTGGTGAGAGGAGGAACCATTGTGCTTATGTGGTCAGTAGGTCAAAGGTAAAGGTCACCATGACCTTATATGGACATGCTGATTGTGCATGATACCTACTTCATGGGTTCATTGTCCTTGATGAAAAGAAGAATCGTATTGCCTTTGGGTTCAGTAAGTCATCAAGGTCAAGGTCAGATTGACCTGACAGTGGCCTAATCCTCAGAAATATTTCCCCACTGTAACCTGGAAACCTTGAAATTTACCCATATTGGTTTTGGCTTAGTAGGTCAACGGTTAATATCGTAAAATACTATAACTACAATTAGTCCTCGAGCGGGCTATGTACACCCCCTCCCCCTCCCCCCCCCCCCCCCCACACACACACATCTGCACCATCACTCTATTGCTCATCTATACTGTGTAAATTTTCAAGTAATTCCAAGTCCATCAGATATGATCTAAACAATCTAGTTTTGTGGTTGAGCATGAAATATGACTTGAGTTTGTGAGCTTAGGACCAGAGCGCTGGAGCGTTGGTGTGTAACGAACCTGACAATTACAATACCATAACAATTGACATGTCGCCAGTACTTAGATATCTCCGCCCTATTGCTATTGACAATAGTTTATATAACATAGTTGCACGTGCTTTATACACGTGCTGTTGTGACCAGCCACTTTTTTCATGGGTAGAACCGGTACTGTATACTTCTCGCCATCCGTAAGAATTAACACTTTCTCACCTAAATATTGGACAAACTTTTTAACAATACTTCTCATTGTAGCATTGTCACTGAAATTCCCTTTGTATTTGCACAGATGTAAATCGTTTAATTAAAAATAACACCTGTCAGAAGAAATGGTGTACTGTAGTACTACTACCAGTTATCGAAGTTAGAGTATGGCAGGCAACTGAAATGGACATGCTACAAAACAAATAAAGTATGATCTCATCTCGTTGATTGGTTTAAACACCTCGATGATCTACGCCTGTCTCGATGTTTAAATCGACCAACTCGATGAGACCATACTCTATCTATTACATATACTCTTAAAGAATAATTATCAATATTGTCTTGGACAAGTTCGTGTAAATCTACTCAACTGTTTGAACACTTTGTGACAAAGTAAATCCAAAATCTTATATTTTGCATTGTGGACACTATTTCTCAGATCTCAATCATACTTAGACGGAATGAATATGGGCCTAAGGTATCAAGCTTGAAAGCCAGAGTTATCCCCCATTAATAGTCCACATTAAATGTTGCCAACCACGTGAATTCTCTGTTCGCACTGTGGCGGAAAAACTACAAAAAGTCAGATTAAAACTATGAAATTGTCAAAGAGTTTGCTCCGACAGACTATAATTAAATATATGTATTTCGGGCATGATGATTAAACCTATATTTCAATAAAAAAAACTAACATGTTACTTATTGTAGATCTAGGACATTCGAAATGGCCTATTAAATTATATTAAAAAGTATTTAAATTGAAATCGCAATATTGTTCATGTTATAAACACGGACGTTGTTTTATCCATAGAATGCTTCATGTCGGAATGTTGGAAGTTACTTTATGATAATATGCGGGGGAGTTGACCATTTAGACTTTAATACAAAACACGTATACCATTTCCTGAAGTCACAAAACGCAGAGAGCATCGATTAAAACCCGACGCGTGATAGAACGTTACTAGGTGACTAAAAGCATTTGATCCGATACCACTGCTCCAAAAAGTTCAAAAACGCTATAAATAATACTTCACTTGGTGTTAAGTGAAAACAGGACACCACTTCCTCCCACTAGTTGTTCAAACTATATAACTATATAACCACATAACGGCACGTTTACGTATTCCCTTAGGAGATGAAATGAAAATTGACTTAAATCAGTCGGGACTTCCGCGGCGAGAAAACATGGCGAAACTTCAGCTTCAGTGGTCTGGCGGGGGTGTTGACACTGAGAACAACGGATACAATTCAGTTATATATCCGATTCCTTTAAATCAGAGCTTTTATCTCCAATTTGTTTATATTGGTTCTGAAAAGGTCATGCGCATTTAATTGCTTTATACATACTAGTGTTATATACGCGGACGCATAGCGCAAAGAAAGTGAGCGTTTTACTAGACGTGGGAATCATGGCTTTTTACCTGAACTGTGTAATAACTGTTTTATTGTGAACGGCAAGACGATGTTATGAGTAATATTGTGGGAAGAGAGTTCAATGACAAGTACTTTTACCGAAGAAAACAATGCACGATCCCCAACTCGCTGCAAACAATTACTCTTCCTTAGACTTTAGGACGTTACACAAATCTGGGACAATACCTCGTTCAATAAACTTAAAGGAGTTTATTTAATTTCAAACCATAATTAGTTTAAACATATTTATTTTACATCGATTGCGAAACAAGTTCTTGCAACTTAGATTAATCACTCTCGGTGGCTTCCTGGGTAGAACCAGTACTAAGCAATGTGGATTAATTATCTTGCTCAAGGATAAATAACGTGGCCGTGGCGAGGATCGAACCCACGATCTCTCGATCTGCAGTTCGGCGCACTACCACTGGACCACGCATTTCAAACCATAATTAATGATGAATTTGACTAATTGTTGATTATATTGTACCAATAATATGATAGAATTACGAAGAACAAATAAAAACTCCCAACATTGATAACCTTTTAATTAAAATCTCGCAGGCAAGTTTATATTCTAAATGATAATTGGTTAATACATCGATGTGCTAATTTAAATGGACTGATAAATACTTCAAGATTGTCGTATGTTCCTAGGTACTCACTCATCTAGGTACTCACTCATAAACGATAATCGTAGGTGTAAAACCAAGTGTGCGGCAATGTACAAGAATTTTAATTTAGTCGTTAATTTATAATAACTTGCAATTTTCCCTCAGCCCATCTTTAGTACGAGTGTCACTAATAGCAGCACCAAATATGAGAATAGAAGCAATATTAATGCAGCATCAAGTTCACTAACTGACCTTAGTGATGTCTCAAATGTAAACGATTTGACTTTCGCTAAGGAAAAATACACATCATTGCTATCCGAAACACAAGAATCTGCTGATCATGCAAAGCAGGTATTACTTAAGGATAATGATGAAGCTGAAATAAGCGAAGAAGTGAAAGAGGGTGACGATTCAATTGAAGTCAACTCTATAGGAATATTAGACGCCGCTAATGAATCTACAATATCTACAGGTTCTGGCGTCCTTTAAAGTCACAAGATACACAGCAACTAATACAAGACGCTGTTGAAAACGCGAATACATAGATAAATAAAAGGTCGAAAACATACTCTCAAAGAGCTTCTTTCCCAAACAAAATTATTAAAATGTGAGAATGAGAGAATGCTAACTGTTAGAAGATGTTAAAGGTGAAAACAAGATCTTAAGATCAAAATTAAACGAGCAACATGAAAAAAATGAGAAAAGTGAAAGTGCCTTGGCACGTATTAAATCCGATATTTCCAAGGCAATATCTGACTTTTTGAAGATAACGTAAAGCTTAAGAAGTAGAATGAAATCATTTTAAAGTGGAAGACCATGTATGTTGAACAGTTAATGAAAGCAAGGGGAGCATCAGAAAGTGTAGAATCGAAAAGTGAAAGTGCAACGGAAAGTATCGAAATAAAAATATCAGATGAAGTCAATGAACTTAAGGAAGCACCAGTCTGATATCAAACACCAAATAAGAAAATCTATGGCGCAGACAAACAACTCTACTGAGTATTCAAGAGAAAATAGGTAAAATAGGTAAATAGCGACAGAAGCTCAAGTCCACCCAAAATGAACAACCATATGAACAAAGAACCTGATAGTCATGACAAATTAAATACTCGGCATTCATTGCAGGTGACTCTATAGCAAAGATTCTTAGTACAAGACAGATGTCAGATTTAAAACTGAATGTAAACTGTAAAAGTCTGTCTGGAGGCAGAATACGTAATATGGAAAATACGATAATAAAAATGGCAGAATCAGATCCCGACTATTTAAGAAACACTAACGCTGTTATTCTACATGTTTGGACAAACAACGTTTCTGACGCCGAACTACATGACAATATTGTTGATGAGTTCAAAGACACAATTAACACGATTCAAAACATCAACACAAAGACAAAGGTTATTGTTTCATCTATTCTTCCCAGAAGAAACGACACAGTTGTGAACAAGATCATAAGCAAAACAAATACATCCCTAGAGGATACATGCAAAGAAAATGGCCATCACTTTCTTGACAACGACATTAACTTCATTAAAAATGGAATGCCAGACGCAAAAATATACCGCGACAACTTACATTTAAATCCTAAGGGTGGCAAAATGTTAGGCACAAGCATGAGGAAAACTCTTAATATGGTACATCGCACATAGATGATTCTGTTGGAATTGACACGAGTTTTCGTCCAGAGAGGTTTGCAGGGAGGAGAAATACTCGAGGCAACAGGGAGATGATATACATGCCAATACCATCCTTTTACACACAAAGTCGGAGACAGAACCTGGATCCATGGGGCAATCCGACAAGTCTGGAATTAATACAAACTGATAAATGTAAAGCTTAATCTGCTAATCAGCACAGAGATCTCAAAATGTACTTGTTCTAGTGCTGATGATCCCAAGTCTTTAAAATGCAAGTCTGTGCACTTATTACAAACGGAACAACATAAAGCTGAATGTTCAATCGGCCTAGGGATGATGACATTGTGTATTTAAAACGTACTTGTTCTAGTTGTTCTAGTTCTGGCCTGGAATTCACTAACCATTCTTCAAACTATTCTTAGACTTGAACTCAAGTACTGAAAATTCGTTCACGAATATTTCCATGACCTTCAAAGATAAATAATCGTAAGAAGTTGCTATTTATTAGTATGCATCATATTTATACATAGCAGCTTGTTATGAACGTTTATTCTGTAAACTTATAGAAATATTTGTGATTGGAGTTTGCATACTTGAGCTTTTAAGTCTAAGAATATTCTCAAGAATGGTTGGTGAATTCAAGACCTGATGATCATAAGACTTTAAAATGTACTTGTTTTAGTTCTGTAAATTGTATTATTTCTAGTTCTGATCATTGTGTTAATATTGACCGCCTTTTTAAACCACGAGGCCCAGTATTTTGATAATAATTTTGCTCAGAGTGATTCTAATAATAGTCTCTTGAATTCTAAATGTATTTCAAGTCATCATATTACTAAATTAAATGACAATGAAAATTCTATTGCTACTGTTTATGCTAATGACTGTACTAATTATAATCAACATCAACCTTTGACACATGGTTAACACAGAAGGGGCTGAATATAATTCGCCTTAATATCCTAAAGTGGATGAGATTAAACTTCTTATAACAACATATTGATATTATATGCGTATGTGAAACCTTTCTGAACGATACGTTTTTACAATTGTCGGTAATATATTTCTTGATCTATCAAAGGCATTTGATTTTGTTGATCATACTATATTGCTCCAAAAGTTGGAAATGTACAAACTAGATAGTTCTGCAATTCCTGGTTTTCATCATGTCTAGATAACAGAAATCAGCAAGTTTAAGTTTCTGGTATAACTTCAGAATCTTCACCCATCGGGTGTACCGCAAGGATATGTATTAGGCCCCTTATTACCAATGACTTGCCATTATCTATTGAAAGTACAGTCACGGATATTTTTGCAGACGATACAACGCTTTTATCTTCAAATGCATATCTTGCCAGCGCTGTAAATCCTCTCAACAATGACCTTATTAACATCAACGCCTGGTGCGGTACAAATCGCATGTTTGTCAATGCAGCAAAAACAAAAACAATGTATCTCCCTTCTAAGAACAAAGTAAATCGTATTTATGATAATGCTCCTTCGATTCAATTCAAAGATGAAACCATTAACTGTAGTTACGAAGAAAACATACTCGGTGTTACAATTAACAACACTCTCTCTTGGAATAGCCAAATTGATAAAAGTTCTTAACAAAATGTAATTCATTTCTCGCATAAAGATCTACCTTTCTATACCTATGCGTACATTATTTTTCAATGCTTATAGCTTACCCCATTTGGATTACTGTTGTGTGATATGGGAAAATTGTAATGTTTCTCTGGAAGATAAAAGCGTACGATTCCAAAAAAGAGCTGCAAGACTTATCCTGGATTAAGATTTTGAAACTCCATCTGTTGAACTTTTTACCGAACTTCGTTGGTGATGTTTCCCGAATTCCAAAAAGCCATTCTTGTTTAAAACATTTAATGATCAGGCTCCTGCTTATCTTAAAAATACGTTTACTCTTACTTCAAATGTACATATGCCAAATGTAAGATCATCTTCAAATCTACAACTATATTCCCCCAGACCGAATAGTGAGTTTTTCAGAAAATCGTTTTCCTATTAAGCTTTTAAAGTGTGGAACTCACTTCCTCGCCATATAAAAATGCCCAATATATATATATAATTTTCATATATTTACAGTGCATTAACCAAACCATATAATAATACCTTGCAACTCAGTTTGGACATATATCCGTTACTGTATGCATGACTATACTACAATTCAATTTAAATGTATATCACATATCTTTGTAAATATTGTATATTATATATTGTTGAGGGCCTCATGGAAGACTGACTAGTTTCAAATGAGTTCTCTCGTCAAATAAAGTCTTTATTATTATTATTATTATTATTATTACTAATATACACCAGTCTGCCACTTCTATAAAGAACATTCAAGGTGATGCTTTCTGCAGCTATTGTTTCGGTACAACAGCATCTGCTCTCAGCCACGTATTCCTCAACCCTAACCTAAATTGATACTTGTGGATGTGTGCCGTGCCAGTTGACGCACTTCACGCTGATGAAGTTTATAACACGCTGATGAAGTATATAACAGAAAGCTGAGTATGACTAATTTATGCGCAGACTATCCGCTTTTCAGACGTGTTAACCTTTGAAAATGTTCATTACACGAAATTCAATTAGCTAGAAAAAGCTATACGACTTCGCCATGAGTGCTCTTGGTGTGGGCGTACAATTATGGTTGGCCGCCGTTCTCAGAGTACGTTTAATTCGATACCATTTTGACTTTTGTGTGTTGGGTTATTTAATGTTCTTGCCCGTTACTGGCATATTTTATTGAGATATACCGCGTTATGTATCCTTCACATTCTACCGACGATGCTGATTGACCCCCTCTTTGTCGTTACGAATCGTATTATATATGGTATCTATGCTTTATTCAATAATAATTTAATTTAATAATATTTTATTGCAGATATGTTACAATACATCAATTCAACATCACAATATTCATAGAAACATATGCAAATGGATTGAACTACAAGTTATTACAACATTAGTTACAGTTCTCTCCATTCAATAATACAAAAGACCATTTGGTCCATTAGTATACATTTTAACATAACATATTTACAAATAGCCAATGGCAGGTTACAGTTTAAGATTATGAAATATTTAAATGTTTAACAAACAATACATATAGTTATGAATATCAATATAATGATAACAAGTTACACAATGAAAATGGTTTATAAACTCCATTAGACATATGCGTCTAATTAATATTTGGAAATATGGTTTGTTAAAGAAATATGGGAGAGCAGACATTAATTAATATAGTTAAGTTTGTTTCGAATTTTAAAACTATTAAAAATATATGTTGCCAGGTTCTTGACAATGTTTTTGTTTTCAGATGTTAACAATTCAATGAATTTAGGAATATTTGGTCTTCGCCAGAAATAATGTTTAATGTACTTCTGTCTTAGTTCATTAAACAGTGCACATTCCATGACGAAATGAAATTCACCTTCAAGTTTATTACACACGATGCATTTTCTTTCATTTACAGGTATTCGTTGTGGTTTGTGCCAACGTCCTGTTTCAATGTGTAACCTATGTGAAGACATTCTAAGTCTTGATAGTAGTGAGCGAAATTTACGTACTTTTATTATATCTAGGTGTGACTTATATGTAAAACATGAAAAAGCGAATATGTCTTAGCGCTAGACGAATCTGTTATTCGTCCATGTCTTAGTCCTAGACGAATCTGTTATTCGTCCATTCCAGTTTTGTATAAAATTGTCAGTAAGCCTTTGCTTAAAAACGGATAAACATATATTTATGTTTCCTACTCCCTGAAAATACCAAACATCATTAAATCCTAGACTTTCAAGCAATGCTTTTACAGACGATTCCCAGTTTTGTTTATTTGGTTGAAGTTCAGCATCATTGAATATCATTCTGTATGTAGCTTTTACAAATTTTAAGTCCTCGCATTTTTAATATTTTAAACCAGTATTTTATTTTCGAGGCTAGTCTGTAGTTACGCAAACATGTTCTACCTAACTCACCATACACAAAATCATGTTGTGTTGCCTTTTTAACACCATGAAAGTTTTTACAAAGCTAAGATGTACGCGTTCAATAATATTAGCGTTTAGAATTCTCCCCTCTTTACTTCCGTAATGTAGAACTGGTATTATGAGCTTATCAAACAGGTTTAAGACATGTTTAGGTGATATATCAGTAAATTTATGTATTAAGTATTTGTTTAGCTGAAATAAGTTTTACCCGCTTGCCCTGACAGTTTATCTAGTGTGCCAGAAAACGAGCCACCAGAAGTAAAAACAATTCCCACATAACAAAAACGGTACTAAATGCTAGGTTTCGAGGTAGCATTCCTGCTTTTCTAAATACCATAACTTTTGTTTTAGATGTGTTAACCGTAACCCTCCATTTCATGCAATAATCATATAATATATTTAAACCATTTTGTAACCCTTCATTCGTTTCAGCAAACAATACAATATCATCTGCAAATAAAAGCTGAAACAAATTTAAATAATCAACATCTATACCTTCATATCCTCTCTGTGTAAAATGTTCTTCAATATCGTTTAAATACATTGCAAATAAAAAAGGTGACACATACTCTCCTTGCCTTACTCCTAAATAACATGTAAACTCTTCGCTTAAATCATTTCTGTATTTAACAATAGACTTAATAGACTTATACATAGACCTAATGATATCTAAAATTTTACCTCGTACACCCAATTTGATCAATTTACACCATAAAATATCACTAACTACATAATCAAACGCTTTGGTAAAATTTACAAAGGCAACATAAATCCCTTTCCCATTGTTTATAGTATGTTTGCCCATGTAAAATAAAAATATTGTCAATCGTGTCCATCCAGAATGTGCTTCGATGTAAACATGGTAGTTTTCAGCCCATTCTATCAATCGTAATTCCTCTATAGTTCTCTGCATCATTTATACTGCCTTTCTAATGAAGTGGCACTATGTAACCGTCGGTCCACTCCTCTGGAAAGTAGCTTAAATTAAAAATCTTATTAATCAGTTTAAAAAGGTAAGGCGTTATATATTCAATTCCATATTTGAAAAACTCATTTATCATAAGATCTGGTCCACCACTTTTGCCAATTTTTAGCTGCTTACATGCTTTTTTTATTTCTGCAAAAGTAATCTCTGTATTTAGCTCTTCAAACATGACTTGTAACTCACCATTTAAATAACCATCATTAAACAATTAAACATCCTCATCGGCTTGAAAAAAAATACATCATTCGGATCATTTATAGCTTTAAAATAGTTGTATCGACTGATATTTTATCCACAACGATGTTACAAAGCAAAACGGCGCACGGTGTATACATAAATCGAGGGTTCAACGCAACATCCTCGTGGCCGAGGTGTTAACGACGTTGCGTTGTGAACCTTCTTGCCTCTCACCGATGCGGGTTCGAATCCCACTGGGAGCTCGACTTGTAAGTGAAGCAGTGTCGATTCTTACGGATCGCGGGAGGTGTACAGTACTGGTTCTACCCAGGAAAAGTGGGTGGTCTGCCTCCACCACAAAATAATCGACCGTCATATATGTTTATATGTAGATACAAACGTGTTGCGTTGAAGCCTCGATATGTAGATGAGCTTAAATACGACTCATCTCCCTCGGAGGTCGCTGTCTCAATATGACTGCATGCGTTAACGGTACGTACCATCCTATTTCGTTTCATTTGCATATTATTCATTACATATATATATATATATTATATACTTATTTGAAAACTGGCTAAGCCAAGTGAACTGCTGGATAGATTATTATCATCAAAAGAAATATAAAAAGATCGGACAGGGAAAGTAGCATTCAAGGAGGACAGTCAACCACAAAACACAGAAACAAACACGCAAACAGACAAACAAGAAGGCAAAAGCAATAATAAATGCAAACGACATCAAACTTGGTCAGGAACTTTTTTGCGTCAACCCTCTATTAATGTTGCCGTCCTCTTCTTGGCTTCTTTTTAAAGAAGCCTAAAAAGAAGTCTGTTGGCGTTATTAAGCGATCTTTTTTGGTAAATAATTATATGTTTATATTTATCAAATTATCCAGTCTGCCTAGACGCGTTATTACCGCCTTGAAATAGGCATTTATGGTTATTTATTGATTTGATTATTATAGTTACTATTACTACAAGAACGTTATATTCTTCTAAAATAATATATGGAAACTTGACGAAAGACAACACAAATCGATTAGTTAAAGAAACTAACCCACCAAATAACGGCAAAATTATACTACAAACTGTTTATCCAAATTTATGCAGGTGTTCAGTATAAGTGCCGATTACAAGTATATGTTTTTCAGAGTTCTTAAAATATCTGTGATTGAATATGCGTAAAATACTCTTAATTCAACGCTGGGACAGTTTCGCCTGGCTGGTTAAAGCCGTTTATATTGTGTCTATTGAGCTTGGATTCTCAAAATATGTCAGTTATATAAATATACCTCATCGTCAGTAGGTTTAGAAACAGTGTCCGTATGTTGTAAAATGCGGCTGTTGTTGGAGGATAGCTACTTTAAGTACGCTAACGATACTGCTGAAACAAAACAGTAGTCATTGATTGAATGATTTAAAAAAGCAAACAGATGAGTACAATAAAGTGTACTCCTACATTATTACCAAAAACGAATTTAAAGGGAGTACATCAGGCTTTTCGAAGGGGTCTAGGGGTCCGACTTAAATTTGACAAATAATGATATCTTCTATTTTAAAGCGCCTAAACATAATGAATGATCCTAAAATGACCCCTTAGTTACAAGAAAATTCATTCTGTACAGTAATACGTGCTATCCTAGGTTACGCACCAGGGTTAATTTCAGCATTGTATGCCCGATTCCGTCCTAGCTATATGGTGTATTCAAAGTTTAAACCTTAACAATATGGTTCGAACATCATATTTTGATGGATATAACTGTTTTATCATGAATTGGAACATTTTTATAATTTAAGATATTTCTAGAAAAATCCTGATGTACTCCCTTTAAGCTATATTAAATATTATGTACTGTGTTAAAGTGAATGAAGCCACTCAGCCAATTAACCTTTATTCATGAGAGTTCTGAAAAATTTGGAAAAGATGAACGAATTATCAAAATCAGATGATAGAAGTTATGATCATTTGAAGGTTCTGTAGATATGCAAGCCGCCATTTTGAGAACTATGCCATCATAGTTCTAAATCACCATATATGGAATATTTATGAATATGATAATTTACTGAGTTATAGCAACTGTATGAAAAATATGTTTATTAAGGGTAATAGCGCATTATATGATCATTAAACTATTTTGCTTTCGTTTGCAGTGATTTTCATTGCTTTAAATAATATTTATCAGTATGCCATATATGGTAATTTAGAACTATGACGTCATAGTTCATAAAATGGAGGCTCCGTATCCGTTTAAGAGCAACCTTCAAATGGTCATATCTTCTTTGTTTATTATCCGACTTACTCTTTCACCTTTTTCCAAGTATGTTATACCTCTAAATAATAATGATTGGTTGGATGTGTAGCTACAATCCCTTTAATAAGTCGTTATACAGATAGTTAAAAAATCGTACACTCGTTTTATCTATAAACCATTGTATTGGGCGCCGTGTTGCTTTCTAATACCATTTTGTGATATCATATATTCGAATAGATATCATGCATTCGAATATGTGATGTCACGCATTCAATCAAGTATTCGAATAGATAATATCAAAATATCATATTTGCAATTGGTGATATCACATTTTTGGAGTGAATCTGTGATATCACTTATTCGAAGATGTGATGGTACGTTTGCGAACACTTGATATAAATCAATTATTTTGAATGTGTGAAATCTCATATTCGAATACATGATACCACGTAATGCCTTCTTTATACGTGTCCTGCAATTAGTAATATGACCTGTTTGAATGGGTGATATCATCTACTCGTTTCGAATCAGTGATATCACCCTTTCGAATGAGAGATATCACTTACTAGAATGAGTGATATCAATCATTTAACTGGGTGATATCACTCATTCAAAACTAATGAGCGATAACACCTATTCGATTAGGTGATATAACTCATTCGAATAGGTGATATCGCCCATTCAAAAGGAATCAGTGATATCACCTATTCGAATGAGTGATACCACCTATTAATATAGATGATTTCAATATGTTTAGCTCTACTGGCCAATGATTTTTTTTTTTAATGAAATTTGACGAAACTTAGCAGGAAGCAGTGGTACGATTTCTAGTTGTGCCTATTGCATTTTTTTCCGGTTTGTTGATTTTTGATGGAGTTACGGCCCCTGGACATCTTTACTTTAGATTTCTTGTCGGCGCTACTCCTCCTAAACGCCTTGTTGGATTTCGACGAAACTTGGCAGGAAGCATCGGTAAGATGTCCAGTTGTGCATATCTTGCTTTTGTTTTAGTTCGCTGATTTTTGACGGAATTATGGCCCTTTGACATTTTTACTTTAAATTTCTTGTCGGCGCTATTTCTCCTAAACGGCTTGTTGGATTTCTATAAAGTTTGGCAGGAAACCTCAATATGATGTCTAGTTGTG
Organism: Cyrtodaria siliqua; assembly: GCA_037043455.1. Taxonomy (NCBI): domain Eukaryota; kingdom Metazoa; phylum Mollusca; class Bivalvia; order Adapedonta; family Hiatellidae; genus Cyrtodaria; species Cyrtodaria siliqua. The sequence continues at coordinate 4,609 of JAWPHD010005311.1, read as the reverse complement.
CAAATCGCGGTATATCAATGAAATCTTGGACAGGTTTGAAAACCAGCCAGATCTTGTTAGTAACGATAGAGTTATGGCCCTTGATTTGGTGAAAAATGCTATATTGTATTTTCCTTTGTTAAATCTGTAGCTACATCATTATTTATGATCTTTACCAAATTTGTTTCGAATGTTAATATAAACCCCCCATACATTTTGATGAAATCTCACTCATAGACGAAAGTGGGACAAATTAAACAATACCCATGCCAGACTAGACACAGCAGACTTATTGCATGATTACAAGGTGAGCGATCTAGGGCCATCCTGACCCTCTTGTTTTCGCAATGTTTTAAAAGAAGTACTGATCGGAATTTTATGACGACAACCCTTGATATAAGAGCCATTTTAGCAAGTAGAGCGTCCACAGGCCCTCTTGGGCCTCTTGTTTTATTTTGAAATGGTGATATCACATATTCGGATCAGTGATATCACAAGATGGTATAAAAATGCAAAACGGTGCCTTATACCATCCTGGTGAAATGCATGAATGGAAGGCACATTTAATTTAGTGACGAACAAACCGATGAAATGCAGCTGTCTATATCCGTTTATCTTATTTGGTACTATTATCTATATAAGGATACGTTTAGAGTGAAAAATGAATCAACATCCGAGTATAATTAAATAGTTATGCGGGCTAAATTCTGACAAGAAACCGCAACTGAAGAGATATCGTGACTATCTTTTTAAAACCAAAACAATATATGCAATTTCATTGTTTACCGCGTATAAATTAATCTTAATCTGATTTTGTATATTGATAATCGTCCACATTAAAATTCATTCTGCATTGTTTTAACATACCTTAGGCGATTAACGACAAATCTGTCCAATTTGAATACTATTTACGACTTCTTACGCCCGATATCATCTCTTTGAGATACTATCAAAACCGGATCATGAAAAAACAAACGTAACGCATTTATAATTACTTAAATTTATTAATTAACATGTCAGGGGCAAGACAAAGGCTAATTGGACGAAACAATTGTTGCGAACTTTGGTAATCGATCGGCCTAGATGGCAGTGTGTCGCACGCGCCAATCATTGGAACCCATTAATAGTGGCCTACTTCTTGTGGGTACGTTCTCAGGCTGTTCGGTACAGCTGAGAAAAAAGGTTGCCCTCTACGAGTTACAGAGTATTAGATAACTTCTGAATGTTCCACTCGTCTGGAAAATATTGCTAATTCAGGACATACAAAACACCGTTAGGTCGCCATGGCGCACACATGGAATTTTCAGGCGGCGAAAGAATATAGTCCGAAGTACTCGAAACGAATCGGTCTGGTCGTTTTCAAACTCGTTCAAAGCTCGTAATAGTACAATCGCAAACAAAGTACAAGTAGCTACGTGCATGGCCAGAGCATAGCACGTTTAAAGAAACACAAAACATGGTCCAAAACATTTCAAGCTAAATGGCGGAACATTTTAAATGGGCAAAGTGCAATCCTGAAGTATTTATTGAACGTAAAATAAAAACTTGTTTTATCTTTTCAATGTCATGATTCCTGTAAAGCTACATTTATATCGGGGAAAAAAGCCCTCTGCATTATGGTCCCGTCAGCACAGTTGGAGGATGGGGGCATTTAGTGTTAACCTTGTCTGTCACTTCCGTCCCGTACGCCCGTCACGATTTCTTGTCCGGAACATGACTCTGCAATGAATGATTGGGAATGTACGAATATGTAATGGGTATCTGGTGAAGATAGGGAATTCCAACACGAGGTATAATTGTTTTTATCGGAACCGAGGCTCTGCCGAGGTTCCGATTAAAACACTTATACTGAGGGTTGGAATTCCCTATCGGAACCGAATACCCATGATAGATTCTTTTTCTGACAGGTTGTTACGGTGTCCTGTTAGGGCCATGTTACCATCGCATCTTACCATTGACCATCGACCTAGGTAAGATGCGATGGTCGATGGTAAGATGCGATGGTCGATGGTATCTTACCATCGCATCTTACCATCGATCATCGCATCTTACCGTCGCATCTTACCATCGACCATCGACCTAGACATTTTTCTACGGTAATCATGAGATCTTGATCAGCATGAGAATTACGGTGTCCTGTTAGGGCCATCTTACCATCGCATCTTACCATCGACCATCGACCTAGGTCGATGGTAATATGCGATGGTCGATGGTAAGATGCGATGGAAAGATGCGATGGTCGATGGTAAGATGCGATAGTCAATCGACCATCGCAAGATGCGATGGCCGATGGTAAGATGCGATGGACCATCGACCATCGCATCTTACCATCGACCATCGCATCTTACCATCGCATCTTACCATCGACCATCGCATCTTACCATCACATTTTACCATCGACCATCGCTCGATGGTAAGATGCGATGCTAAGATGCGATGCTAAGATGCGATGGTCGATGGTAAGATGCGATGGTATGATACGATGGTCGATGGTAAGATGCGATGGTGAAATTCGATGGTCGATGGGAAGATGCGTTGGTAAGATGCGATGGTCGATGGTCGATGGTATGATGCGATGGTCGATGGTAAGATGCGATGGTAAGATGCGATGGTCGATGATAAGATGCGATGGTAAGATGCGATGGTCGATGGTAAGATGCGATGTATTGTGTTTTACGTCATTTTCAAAACATGTAAGGTTATATATGACGGTCGAATTAATTTTTTCTTTGGTGGAGGCAGACCACCCAACTTCCTGGGTAGAACCAGTACTGTACAACTTCCGCCATCCGTAAGTATGGTGATTTCAAACCTTCCGCCATCCGTAAGTATGGTGATTTCAAACTTCCAGCCATCCGTAAGTATGGACATTTCAAATGTTGGACTTGAGCAACAGGATGTTGATTGATATGGCGTTTTTTATTATCATGAAATATTACTATTATTATTTATTTATTTATTTATTTATTTATTATTTATTTATTTATTTATTTATTTATTTATTTATTTATTTATTTATTTATTTATTATTTATTTATTTATTTATTTATCTATTTATTTTATTTATTTATTTATTTATTTATTTATTTATTTATTTATTTATTTATTTATTTATTTTATTTATTTATTTATTTATTTATTTTTTAATAAATAAAAAAAGGCCTGAAGTAGCCTCTCTACAATAACGCTCGCCAGTTGCACCGCATCAGCACCATTACTCACCCGTGCTAACCATGGATATCAGTTACACAATGAAAGATGTCACCAGAAAATTAATATTGCATTTCTTTATAATCATGATGCGGCATACGCATGATCAATATACACGAATTATACATTTCCCGTGCACTATTCAGAACGTGTAAGACGAACCTGTAACATCGACGTTTTCGCGGTTAACGGAAATTAGAAAAATAATTATTATATGGGGAAATTATAGCGTAGACAATTACCAAAATGATAGACATTTAAAAACAAATATTTCATATTTACTGTAATATTATCTTAACAGACATCATCGTATTACGAAGCAGTATACGTTTTGTTTGGCGACACGGTTTAACAAAATATCCTTTTTTGCTTATTTATTATTTTGGCGATAACGTTTTATTTTTCAATTAGCTTAGATGTTGTGTTGAGATACCGAAGTAAATTTCTTTGTTTAACTGAGGGTTTTAACTGAGCTGTCGCAAATTGCTTCCGTCATATGATAAGTTACCCCCTACACCGTACACTCGTGTTTGTATTAACACTTTAATTTTTTAAGTTGTGTCCTTGTTGGGCGTCTGTACGCTATCGGAGCGAACGTATACCCCACGCGAGGCGAGCCGCAAGAATGTGACGGGTTATCGACAACTGTCAGTCATCAAAGATCTGAAGGTCTCATTAGGATTACGTTGAACCCGTTGTGTAAGATGTATTTCATCTAAATTATTTCCTAAACTATTCTATAGATCTAGTCATACGTATATGTTTGATCTAGATGCATAATATGTATAGAATTAGAATGTGTACGCCTACCATCATACATTTCGAAAATGAATGTACGCTTCATCCAATCTACTTTGATACATTGTGTGAATCATTTCCACAGTGTACGCATGCCTTCTTTCGCCTCTCACTGCTGTGGGTTCGAATCCCACTGGGAGCTCTTGACGTGTCAAGTGAGAAAGTGTCGATTATTATGGTTGGCGGGAGGTATACAGTATTGGTTATAACCGGAAAAAAAGGGGTGGTCTACCATCTACCGCAAAAAAAAAAGAATGTCATATATATGGCCTAATATGTACTGAAAATGACGTAAAACACCATTCAAACAAACATATATATCAACAGAGCTGCATGCGTCATATTCAGAGGGTACGCCTTCTATCACGAGACTGAACGATACATATCCCTGAACTTTACACTTAATAATTATCTAGATCCTATCCCACGATTGAACAACTCATACACCGAGACTATTCGCCTCATATCCAGCGAGATTTTGATACCGTACGCCAAAAGCCCAGAATCGTGTCCGGAATGGTAATGACGCTTTGTTTGAAACCTTCTCAACGCTCACTGCGGGTTCGAATCGCACTGGGAGCGCAGGAAAAAATGGGTGGTCTGCCTCCACCACGAACAAATA